>PVIA01005688.1:0-110473 GCA_004024845.1 Tonatia bakeri
CCTACAAAGGAGTTCCCATCACACTGTCAGCTGATTTCTCAAAAGAGACCTTACAGGCAAAAAGGGGCTGGAAAGAAGTATTCCAAGTCATGAAAGGCAAGGACCTACATCCCAGATTGCTCTATCCAGCAAAGCTTTCATTTAGAATGTAAGGGCAGATAAAGCGCTTCTCAGATAAGGCCAAGTTAAAGGGGTTCATCATCACCAAGCCTTTATTATATGAAATGTTAAAGGGAGTTATCTAAGAAAAAGAAGATAAAAAAACATGTATAGTAAAATGACAGCAAACTCACAATTATTAACACCACACTTAAAACAAAAACAAAAGCAAGCTAAGCAAACAACTAGAACAGGAACAGAACCACAGAAATGGAGATCACATGGAGGGTTATTAACAGGGGAGGGGGGGGAGAGAGGGAGAAAAGGTACAGAGAATAAGTAGCATAAATGGTAGGTAGAAAATAGACAGAGGGAGGTTAAGAATAGTGTAGGAAATGTAGAAGTCAAAGAACTTATATATATGACACATGGACATGAACTAAAGGTGGGGAATGTGACTAGGAGGGGGTGTGCAGGGTGAAGGGGAATAAAGGGGGAAAATAGGACAACTGTAATAGTATAATCAATAAATATATTAAATATATATATATAAATGTAGCCTGAACAGTGCTTGCCTTATTCTCACTGTATAACCAACTATGAAATGAGCATATTTTCTATGCCTTGGCAAATTGTCCTATTCCCTTCTAAGTTTAAATCAGTTTCTAACAGTTTATCCACTGCACTTTCAAGGTTGTGAAAATCTCTGAGAGGACCTATAAAGTTAAGTGGTTGGCCAACATTCCTTCATTTGGGATATCTTCATCCTCTCGTCACAATCACTGTACTCATTTCATCAGACGTCTGCCTTCAATAAGTTCCTCTGGCTTCACCTCAAGTCTCTTGAACAGAAGCAGTATCAACATTCCTACAATCAATTATTTCGTGGACAACTCTATTTGTTTCTGATTCAAATTTTACTTCTAGCATTATCATTTTCCATCTCTGCTGTATTTTCATCTCTGTTGGCCAATTCACTCTCAATAATTCATTTCCATAAAACCCAACATGTCGGTTTATCACCAAAAGACAAGAAGATAACACAGTACAGGCTTTGATTTCTATGCATGAACTAATAACGAGTGCATAGTCACCAATCTTAGACAGACCTTGAAAGAAGTGATGTAGTTGGTCACAGATCGTGACCCATATTTGTTATTTACATAGTGATCCATGGACTAAAGAGCTAGCAGCAAAATTTTATTTTACACAATTATTCACAGTTAACATACAATAGTACTCTAATTGAATCACATTATTATGAGGCTGGTATTATTTAATTGTGGTAACTGAAATTAATGCATATTTGAACTGTTCAAAGTGAGGACTGATTTATTACAAACAAAATAAACCAATTACATATTAGCATAGATAATATATTTTAATGAAAACTGTATTTTCCAAAATAACAGAAAATTGGCAAGAATAGCACTGTTTTACATCTATTTAATAGAAGATACTTAAATTCTCATATCTGCTTCCACACTCAATCTATTCCAATATTATAGACCATTTAGTCTCTGAAAAACTCCAACATACTCTTGGTAAAGAATGCGAACCAAAAAACAAACAATGTCTTAGGATTGCTTTAAAAAATAGTTCTGACCATTCAGATCTCTGAAAAGATCTGGGTCCAAGAGCCCACTTTGAAAACAACTATCCTAAAGCATTCTTTGTATGTAATGAAATCACTTTCATCTTATACCAATAAAATTATAATAATTACACATCCTTAAGAAAATTAAGAAACTAGTTACCCAAATAATTTTCAGTCTTCTTTGGTTCTGATAAACAACCTTGACTGAGAAAGGTTGAGATAGTACCATTTAGTTAAACATTAATCTATCTACGACAACAACTGGAGTTCAATGAAAGAAGCTATTATGTAAAAGAAAAAAAAAGAACATACAGTAAGTAACGTTTAATAAGTAAACTTTTAACAAGAATAAATAAGTATAATAACTATAATGTTCTTATTTGGTAAGAGTATAAATTGGGAAGTGTTCCTAAAATGAATAAACAAAAACCCCAGTCTTCAGCTCCACACCCACCTTGCCAGGTAGAATGGAATAGGAAGGCTGACTCTGCAATTGCATTCAAGGTAGGAGTAACCTGCTTACGAAAATTATAGCATCTAAGATATTAACACACATTGGTGAAAAAACTGAAAATAATATTTTAAAAGATACAAAATTTCAAAGTACTTATTTCATCAAAAGAGCTAGGTTAGAATTCAACCACCTGTAACAGCCTGATAAAATTTTAGGCACTACTATCCTTCAGGAACAATACAAACTTACCTAACAAATAATCTACTTTGTAAAGTGTAATGGGAAAAAGAAGCCATGGGGTGCAAGATATATTTTTACAGCATCCAGAGCCATATACATATCAATTAGTAGTCAAAAAAATAGGAGTCTTCTTATTATGTTATCGGTAGTTTATACTCCTATAGAAGACAACATCTGCGTGAGAAAAAATGATGGTGAGTCTCAGAGCACTAAATTACTTTTAACTCAACATCTCCCTAAAAACTAAAATAAATGTGAAGTCCAAATATCACAAAGCATATCATTACACACAATTTCTGTTATTTCCAAGCATAAAGACATTTTTAATTAATTATTTATCTATTTATTTTTAGAGAGAGAAGAAGGTAGGGAGACAGAAAAAGAGAAACATCAATGTGCAAGAGACAGTAATGGGTTACGTCTTGCACACCCTCAACTGGGGACCTGGCCCGCAACCCAGGCATGTACCCTGACTGGGAATCAAACTAGCAACCCTTTGGTTTGCAGGAAGATGCCCTACACATTGAGCCACACCAGTCATGGCCAAAAGTAAAGATATTTTAAGGGTAAAAAAGCAGTTTAAATAATTTATAACATATCAAAATTAAGAATGAAGACAAAGAGTACTTCCCAGCTTTGTTTCATCACTTACACCCTTCTCTTCTCCTGCCAACACAAGTCTAAATTTCAGAAGGTGAATTAAATCCTTAAGTCCATGTTTTACTTCTAGCTAGCCAAGTCTTCCCACTCAGCACTTCCCTAGAATCATGTAACTAGCACCACAATGCCAGAATAATGAACATATTTTCCTCCATAACATAGTAACTACCTAATATGTGCTATAAAAACCAAATCTGTAAAACAAATTTTAATACATGTAAAAAATATCACACAGATGCCAAGCTATTTTCTGACAATGATGATGCCTGTATTAGTCATCTACTTCTTGAAAAGGACTGATTTTCAAATAATAAAATGACAATTTGATGAATATCTAAAAGAACCATGTCAAGTCTAAGTAATAGCTTTTACTAGAAAAAGTAAGAAATTACATTAGAAGTTCTTATAATTAAGTGCAGTTTTTCCTTGTTTTTAAATATTTTTAATTTTTCAATCACAGTTTATATACAAAATTGTATTAGCTACAGATGCACACCCCAGTGATTAGAGATTCATATAACTTATAAAATGATCATCCCAATAAATCTAGTACCCAACTGATACCATACATAGGTATTACAATATTATTGACTATATTCCCTATGCTGTACTTCACATCCCCATGACTATTCTGTAACTACCAACTTGTACTTCTTAGTCCATTCACCCTTTTCACCCATCCTCCCAACCTCCCTCCCATCTGGCAACTGTCAAAATATTCTCTGTATTTATGAGCCCGTTTGTGGTCAGCCTGTTCATCTGTTTTTTAAAATCCACATAGAAGTGAAATCATAGGGCATTTGTCTTTCTCTGTCGGACTTACATCATCAGTACAATACCCTCTAGGTCTATCCACGCTGTTGCAGATGGCAATAATTCATTCTTTTTTATGGCTGAATCATACTATATTGTATATATGTACCATCTTTATTCATTCACCTACTGATGTACACTTAGGTTGCTTCCGTATCTTGGCTATTGTTAATAATGGGGTGATAAACACATGGATGCCTATGTAATTTTGATTTAGTGTTTTGGAGTTTTTTGGATAAATACCCAGATGTGGAATTGCTGGGTCCTTCTTTGTCTCTTGTTATAGCCTTTGTCTTAAAGTCTATTTTGTCTGGTATAAGTATTGCTACCCCAGCTTTTTGTTTGTTTGTTTCCATTTTCATGAAATATCTTTTTCCATTCCTTTACTTTCAGCCTCTGCATGTCTTTTCATCTGAAGCAAATCTCTTAGAAACTGCATATGTAAGGGTCTTATTTTGTTATCCATTCAGCCACCTATGTCTTTTGAATGGATCATTTAACCCATCTGCATTAAAGTAATTGCTGACACATGCTTTTATTGCCATTTTATTATTCATATGTTTTATCTTTTTTCTTCTTAAAGAAGACCTTTAACATTTTTTTTTAAATACTGGTTTGGTGATGATAAACATCTTCAGCTTTTTCATGTGTGGGGAGTTCTTTACATTCCTTTGATTCTAAATGATAGCTTTGCTAGGTAGAATAATCTTGGTTGCAGGTCCTTCATTTTTGTCACTTTGAACATTTCATGCCAATCCCTTCCAGCCTGCTAAGTTTCTGTTGAAAAATCAGCTAACAGTTTTATGGGAGCTCCCCAGCAGGTAACTAACTGCTTTTCTCCTGCCACTTTTAAGATAATGTTCTGTGTCTAACCTTTGGAATTTTAATTGTGATGTGTCTTAGTGTGGGCTTCTTTGGGCTCATCTTGTTTGGAACTCTGCACTCCCTGAACTTGAATGTCTATGTCCTTCACCAGGTTAGGGAAGTTTCCTATCATTATTTTTTCAAACAGATTTTCAACTGCATGCTCTCTCTCTTCTTCCAGCACCCTCAAGATGCAAATGTTAGTACAATTAATGTTTTCACCAAGGTCTCTTAAACTATCCTAATTTTTTAATTTTTTTGCTGTTTTTCTTTTTTAACTTAATTTTATTTTAATTGTTGTTCAAGTACAGTTTTATGTTGTTTGCTGTTCTTACTGGGTATTCTATACTTCCTTATCTTCCAAATCACTTATTTGATCCTTGCTTCATTTACTCTACTTTTGATTCCCTGTAATGCATTCTTCATTTCTGACTAGTTCTGTTTATGGCTTCTATCTTCATTTTTATGTTTCCTACCCCTTTGTTGAAGTTCTCACTAAGTTCGTCTATTCCTCCACTAAGTTCATTGAGAATCCTAATAACCTCAATGTTTTGAACTCTACATTTGTTGGTTTTTGCTCTCTATTTTATTTAGCTCTTTTTCTGGAGTTTTTGTCTGGTCTTTCATTTGGGACATTTTTCTTTGTCTCATCATTTTGGCTGCTTCCCTGTGTTTATCTCTATATATTAGGTAGAGCTGTTATGTCTCCCAGGCTTGGTAGAGTGGTCTTATATAGTAGGTTCCTGTAGGGCCCAGTGGGGAGGTTTCTGGTCACTCAAGCTGGGTGGTACAGGTGCACACTATGCGGGCTGTGTGCACCTTCCTGTTGCAATTGAGCCTTGATAGCTGTCAGCACATCAATGAGAGGTATTCACCTCAAGGATGATTGGCTGCAAGGACTGGCCTCAACTACAGCAGAGGAGCTATTGTATAAGGGCTGACCCCACAGAGCAGAACTTGGGCTCTGGTAAGTGATGAGCCTCTCCCTGAGTGTATTGCTTGTGGAGGTGGTTAGGTGGTACTCTGGTATGGTCTAAGGCTGCCAACTGGGTGCACTGGCTCTAGGGTCTCTTGGGAGCTACAGACCAAGGTCAGCCACTGCCTGTGCCCTGCCTAGGGTCACTTGGTATGAACTACAGAGCCATCTGCAAATAGCTGCTACTTGTGCTGGGCTTGGTTGGAGTGCTCAGTAGAGTCCAAGCTGCAAACTGATGCTGGCTGCTGCTATCCAGGCCTAGGACCACTTAGCCAGAGGTACAGGGCATGCTGAGGCCAGATGCTTCTTGTTTTGGTTTGTGAACCTTTGAGGAAAGTCTGCAGCATGAGCCAAGGCAGGCTGTTCATGTGAAAAAGCCACTGGAAATGATTTGGACTCCCAAGTTGGGTTGGGCAGGGCCTCAGGGAATCACCAGGGTGGGATGAATGGTATTAGGAGATTCAGATATGGTACCCACCTGCGGCTTTGTCCACGGAGGGCTCAGCAAAGGAACAATGGTCTCTGCTAGCACTTCTGCCTGGAAGGAATTTGCCCCTCCAACACCACCCCAAAGCCAGATAATTCAGTTCCTCCTCCTATGGTCCCAGTGCCTTTGGAGCTCAAAGCCAGTGAGTTTGAGTAGGTCTGTACATGGGCCCTTTAAGATGAATGACTAGAACTGCAAAAGCCCTCCATCTCACTCAGCCTTCTGTTGGTTTTCACAGCCAGAAACTATAAGGACTTCTCTTCCTGGACTGAAACCCTGTGCTTGGGACCTGATGTGGGTCTTGGACCCCTCAATCCTTGGGGGACCTCTACAGTGTAAATATCCCTCCCAATTTTTAACCACCAAACATCAGTGTAGGAGCAGCCCCTTCCAAGTTTCTGCCCGTCCTACCAATTTGGATGTGGCCTCTTCTTTATATCCTGAGTTATAAGATGTATGTTTAGCTAGATTTCAGGCAGTTTTGTATCTGTTTGTTCTGTAGTTTAGTTGTAAAGTTGATATGATTGTGGGAGAATGCAAGTACCACATTTACCTACTCTGCCATCTTGACCAGAAGCCTTAAGAGCAGTTCTTAAAATGCCTCTGTCTTAAAAATATTCTTTCCCACCTTCAACATCCAAAGGAAATTTTGTTTAGTTTAGAAATAAGGAAGAATGATTATGATTAAAACCTTCAAACCTAAGAAAGCATGAACTACCTTTTCCTCTTTGGCAACATACCAAGAAAATGAAATGGTTACCAAAATCATTTTAAAAATCTTCACCACACCCACATTAAATCCATTCCTTCACAGTTTATAAATTTATAACATAATTGTAACTACAAATAATTAAAAAGTGAAAATAAAAAATAAAATTATTACTTTGTTAAATTGTTATACTTTTAATTGAAAACTATTTAAAAAGTGGAAATTTACATGTATGTAGGAATGCAATGGATTTTGGTACATCGATTTTGTATTCTGTAACTTTATTTATTTGTTGTTTCTAACAGCTTTTTGGTAGAGTCTTTAGGTTTTCTATATAAAGAATCATATCATCTCTGAGAAGTGAAAATTTTACTTCTTCATTCCCAATCTGGATGCCTTTTATTTCTTTCTCTTCACCTGATTGTTTTTGGCTAGGACTTCCAGAACTATGTCCAATAATAGTGGTGAAAATGGGTATCCTTATCTTGTTCCTGATCTTAAAGGAAAAGGTTTTAGTTTTTCACCAGTGAGTACGATATCAGCTGAGTGTTTGTTGTATGTGGCCTTTACTATGTTGACGTACTTTCCTTCCACACCTATTCTATTGAGTGTTTTAATCATAAATGGATGTTGTATCTTGTCAAACAGTTTTGCTCCATCTATTGATATGATGGGTTTTTTATCCTTTATTTTGTTAAAGTGATGTATCACATTGGTCAGTTTGCATATGTTGAACCACCTTTGTGCCCCTGGAATGAACCCCACTTAACAGTGATATATTATCCTTTTAATGTATTATTGTATTCAATTTGCTATTATTTTGTTTAAGATTTTTGCATACTGGTCTGTAATTTTCTTTTTGTGTGTAACCTTGCCAGGTTTTGCTATCAGTTTAATGTTGGCCTCATAAAATGAGTTAGGAAATACCGCCTCTTCTTTAATTTTTTGGAAGAATTTGAGAAGAAGAATAATTAGATCTTCTTTGAATATCAGGTACAATTCACTAGTAAAGCCCTCTGGTCCTGTTCATTTACTTTTTGGGAGGATTTGATGACTGTTTCAATTTCCATTTGAATTTTCCAGTTCTTTGTGATTTGGTCTAATGGACTTATATATTTCTAAGAACTTGTCCATTTCTTCTAAGTTATCAAATTTGGTGGTGTATAGCTTTTCATAATATTCCTGTTAGTATACATTCCCTTTCTTTTTAGAACATCATCATTACACTTTACCATCTAGAACAGAAAAGAAAGGCAGAAATTTCAAGTGCCTGCAAGTAAGTTGATTTTTTTTAAGAAGCATATTATTATATAGTGATCATGGTTTATCAACACTGAAATGCTAAGAAAATAAAGGTTCTCTCTTTCTGGTTCTGTGGCTCAAATACAAACACACACACATGCACACATGCATGTTCACACACATACACACACACACACACAAACTGGATCCAGCTGACCTGTCATGGACACTCAAGGCAGCATAGTATAAGAGGAAAGGTATAGGTTTTAAAACCAGATTTATTTGGGTTTGAATTCTGGCAATGTTAGCCTTAACTATTAGATAATTTAAATAAAAATTATTTTAATTAGAATTTTCATTTTTAGTCATAGACACCCAATCTACTATTTTTCCTCCAAAAGCATGTTCTCTGTGTATTATATAAGTTAAATAAATGTATTTCATGTTACCCACAGATGTCTCATGGTTTACAATTTATTAAAATTTTAAATTGCATTGTTAATATTAATTTTGAGACTATATTTGGTTTTATAATTGCAAATACTAAGAAATTTTTAAATTTCAAAATCAAATGTTAAATTTGACTAACATTTACAAGTCAGTAAATAATTTATATGAAAAATGGGAGCAAAATGTAGCTAGGAATAGACAAAATACATTACTATGATTGTGTGTTATAGAGGTTGGCTACTGATTTAAAACTAAATTTCTAAGAGCTGTATGATAAAAAGAGAATTTATACATTCATTTGGGTCCATTAGATATAAATAAAACAGTTGCTGAGACAATTATTGACTTAAAAATAAGAAGTATTTCTCATAAGATGTATTTCACAATAAAAGACACTTTTTGACGTAATAAGCAACATTCTTGACAACTTCAAAAAGACAGTCTGTGATTGCTTCTTCTGATAACCATCAGTTTAGGTGGATGGAATGTGCCCAATGCACAATTGGCAAGAGCACTGGGGACAGGAGAGGTGAAGCAATGCAGTCTAAGTGCCCAGTCTACATACTCGGATGGTTTGGACTGACCCAGACATATATTTTATAAGCACATAGGACCAAATACAAGAGTGGATAAGTTCCACTTATTCCTCCTTGAATATCTTATCTCTCAACTGAGCTTCTGACATTTATCCATTAGCTGGGAGTTCAGATTATACCCTCTAGAAAATGTGCAGAGGACAGCTATTCTCTGTTGTCAGTTGAATATGAACCCAGTTTATCTCTTCCCCAGCTTAGGGGAAGAGATAATGACCTTCTGTGAATGCTGAGAAACCTACCTAGGACCATTAGATGAAAAGATGAACACCTATTATTAGAACTCTTACGGATCCTTAGATATATTGAACCTGCTCCAAAGCAACATAATGAACGCTGATTAAAGTCCCAACTCAAAGTTCTATCTATTACATTGAGCATTGACAGAGTTTTAGCCAAAAATATAAGTTACTGTAGCAAAGGTATGAAATCATATGAGGTGTACTAAAGCAAATGAGACAGTGAATTTAAAGTTATTTAGAGGATTATATCACCAATAATATTCAGTGACATTTCACATATCTGTATTTCACCCACCAACTTCAATCACAGCAACAGACTTTTCTTCTGATTATTCAGCAACCAGGGTGTTATGAAATTCAGAGTGCTAAAGCTCACACACTTAACTCAGGCCTCTGGGTGCCTTTTTCTTTTTAACACATGATAAATTTACTTACATGCTTCCCTAGTTTATAACCAAACAAATTGAGCAAGTCAGGATGGGAAGCACAATGAAAAGAGCTTTTAGATATAGGAAGAGTTGTAAGAAGTAACAGCTAACTTGGTAGGAAGAAACTCAAATGCAAAAGCAGATGAATTCCAAACACAATCTTTTGGGACCATGTAGCAAAAAGCTCTCTGTACCTCAAGAATCTCCAAGAGCAGCCACTGCACAGGACATATTCACAGAAACAGATCCAACGTAAGGTTATCAACAAGGATTATATTATCCTACACAGTCTTTTAAAAGAGGGTAAGGAAATACGTAATCCTTTTCTCAAAAAAATTCATCCAGAATTTCTTTAAAATTTGAAGAATATTTAAAATATTACTGTTTACTGTAGTTTAAATTTGAAAACTTAAATTGGAAGTTTCAGTTACACAGAAGACTGCACTCCACAGTAAGTGCCGAGAAACACTATAGTTGATGGGAGAATTTTAAGCCTTAACCCAAACATTAGCTGCATGGAAAATATGGGCACCTCAGTCTCTGGCTATACTGGGAAAACGAGGTGCTACTGTTATTTAAAATAACACTCCAACTATGAAATAATAGGTCGACCAATAGAAAACTAAGAACAATTATTTTATTTTAAAATCATCATTTGTGTCCACCCTGCTTAGCTCATCACACTGTCTCCTTAAATTGCTCATTAGTCCTCTAGCCGCAAGACAGAAAATTATGACTTTATGTGAGGAATTTCTCTTAAAGTATTAATTGAAGAGTTTAACAAATTTTATTTTTAAATCTGTTTATGCACACATATTTAAGCATATACATTTTAATACTTTCCTCATAAAACAATGTTAAGCCATAGAAAGAGAATTTAGATTTTAATTCTTTGTGAAAAGAACTAAAACCAATGGAGTATGTAAGCTATTCAATAACCTCTGAAACTTAAAAATTACAGAAAAAATGAATAATACCTAATTTTCTAAGGATGAAGAATGGAGGTTTTAAAAAATGCCTGAAGGGACTTAACAACTTAATTTTTTCAAGGTTCTGAATGGTAGAGAATACGCAGGGAAAATACTACTTGGTGTACAGAACCAAAGTCAGTCTATGAATATTTTAGAATTGAGTGTGGAATAATTAGAGGCTTCAAATGACCTATTTTCTCTCCAACACAATCTGAAAAATATGATAAAACTGTATTTATTTGCTGAGATAAGTATCACACAAGTGTTTTTTGTCTACAGTATATAAATTTTTGCTGAAAAAACCTTCATTAAATAATTACATAGACAATCACAATGAACCAAAATTCAACTAAATTGAATACCATCCAATTCCTGAGTATCCTATCTGACCAAACAACCTAATTCCAAAGTTTAAAGTATAGCAAGTATAGTTCTTTCTGTTTTTGTTCACTATCCTATATACCAGCAATGAACAAGTGAAATTTAAAATGAAAAAACACATGCTATTTACCTTAGCATGCCCCAAAATGAAATATTCTGGGTATAGCTCACTTGACGGGGGCATGGTAGAGGCTGGGCCTCTGGACAGCAGGACCCACCCCCTTCATGCCAATCCCCAGCTTGTGTCCCCCACCCCAGGGCCCACCTGCCTGTTGTGGCTGTATCACCAGACCATGCCTGGCTCTTGTTCCTACCTTGGAGGTCCTCCTGCCCATGGTATCCTCAGCAGCACCTGGGCGTGCAAAACTGTAGCCACTGCTCAGGTGGTTCTAAGAATGTGACCTTCACTAGCCACGGCAATCAGACAAGAAAAAGGAATAAAAGGCATCCAAATTGACAACAAAGTAAAATTCATTATTTGCAGATGACAGGATACTATATAGACAGAACCCTAAGGATTCTGCCAAAATACTATCAGAACTGTCAACCAATCATTATTGGAACCAATGCAACACCAACAGGAATCCCCAGTTTGGGGTGAAGTGAAGAAGCAAACTTTATTCAATGCTAACAGCTCAACTGTGATACCACAGGCCTATGAGAACTGCAGGGCTATGGAACAACTCTGTGAGGAGGCACTGGGACAAGGAAGCCTGGAATAGGCCTCTTGTCAGCTAGACAGTTCTGCTCTAGTTGTGTCTGCTACTGTCTGCTACAGAGAGACACTGTTTCAGCTCCAGTTCCAGGTCAGCACACACAGTCTTCAGTCCTTGGTAGAAAAGCAAAGTGAGTTCTAGCAATATTGTTCTTGTATGAGATGTTTTTAAACCTAAAGAACTGTGTGATTGTATAATAAAATGTAAAAGCTAAAGTGAAAATATGCCTAAATTGTTTAAGGAGGAAGGGAAAGCATTACCGTGTATGTATTAACAGATACACTAGAATGACAGGGAGGGGGGTGATGTTTTGTTTTTGTAAACTGTTCAGATTTTCTAGAACATCATTAGCAAATTACAATGTGAAACGTTTTTTGTGTACAGACAAAAACACACATGCCTTATCTATCTACCATTAAACACATGTCCACCATTACCTTGCTCATATTTAGAGAAACTCAAAACCAAATATGAACACATTTTGCTTGAAGACTATTTCTTATCAGTTTTAGGGCCTTCATTGAAGGTTAGCAATGATCTAGTCCAAGGTTATTTTACAGATGAAAAACTGGAAAATGGAAAGGTTTCATAGCTTGTTAAAGGACATACAATTATTTAAAGAAAAGTTAACTTAGAACTCAATTATATTTCCACTAAACCAACTTCCCAATTTAAATATCAAACCCTCGCCCTGGCTGATGTGGCTCAGTGGATTGAGCACCAGCATGCAAACCAAAACGTCACTTGTTCAATTCTCAGTCAGGGCACATGCATGGATTGTGGACCAGGACCCCAGCTGGGAGCACATGAGAGGCAACGATCAATGTTTCCCTCCCTTTCTTTCTCCTGCCCTTCCCCTCTCTCTACAAATAAACAAATAAAATCTTTTAAAAAGAGAAAAACTTGAAAAAGTAAAAAATAAGTATCAAGAATTCTGATTTGATATGTAAAAATTTAATAATGAACTGATTAAGAGAGAGATGGATGAGATACTCAGGGCTTAGTAACTCTAACAAGGAGAGAAAAGCAACAGAAACAAAAAAAATTATTGATTGGTACATTTTGCTGAATTTGAGATGGGGCTACTTAAAACAGCCAAATGGCCCACAGTGACTTTTTTCCAAAAAGTAAAAGCTTTTTAGACCAAGCCTTTCAAATAGATCCCATTACTACACATGCATGATAATTTATGTGCACCATCAACTGGTTGGCCATAAAGAACAACATTAGTAATATTATCTACATAAATAAATACATGAGATGAAATCTAAGCCAGAAATTAAAATAGATACAATACTAAAATTGTGTGTAACTAAAGTCAGCACTTATATTCATTTCACAGTAGAAAAGAATTATGCAAACAATAACACAGCTAGCCCAGAAAGCTGTCCACAGAAACCATTGTGAAGTGACTAAAATTTCTTACACATAACTCAAAATGTAATATAAATAAGGTTGATATACAAGTCCTTTTCTTCTCCAACTGCCTCTGAAGAGAGTGCAAATGAACATTAAATGACCTAAAATTAGTCATGACAAAAATAGAGAAGCAAAAGGAATAGTGCCAACCACTGAATTTATTCATTCAGTAACTATTTACTGAGTGTCAGATGCGATAGTAGGAAGAATTTTTCTTTTAAAAAAAAACTCAGCAAAAAGCAGACAAGTTTGCTGCCCTGCAAAGTTTAACTCTGATGAAGCTTTGATGAAATACATTATCCCAAGAAGCACTGTACGTGTTGGAGCCTGCCTGAGACCATCCTATTAAAAAAAGAAAACTATTTTTAATATCTCTAAAATAAATGTAAGAAAAATGTTCTATTTACCTAACTTAAAAATATTTTCCTAGGTTAAAAAAATTAATACAGCCGATTTCCTTAAAAACTTGCATCCTAGATAGGTCAAATGGTAAACTGAACAGATTTCATAAAATTTTACTGTTTACAACCCAAGTGCACAACAGTCAATGAGGCAGGTCTTTCTGCTAGAAAGGTGAACACTTGTAATTGTCCAAGTTAAACAAAAAGTCACTCAGAGTTATTGAATATACATCCTAGTATCATTATCTGTATTCTGCTTAAGATGCTAAACATATTTTTACACAAAGAAAAACAATACTGATATAAATTGCAAAAGAGGAAAAGGTTTCATCATTCTGATTCAGATGATTATTCTGATCAGAGGATTACAGATGGCTGATGATGAGGGGTTTGATTGAATAAAGTATAGTAAATTTAAAACAACTTAATTGTTCAAAGAAGTTCCTAAGAAATGGATGCCTAGGACTTCAATTTTTTTTTTAATACTCAGAAATACGACTTAAAGAAAATATATCAGCCCTGGCTGGTGTGGCTCAGTGGATTGAGTGCTGGCCTGTGAACCAAAGGGTCGCCTGTTTAATTCCCAGTTAGGGTATTAAACCCTAATACCCTAGGGTACATACCAGGGTTGAGGGCCAGGTCCCCAGTGTATGGTGGAAGAGAGGCAACCACACATTGATGTTTCTCTCCCTCTCTTTCTCCCTCCCTTCCCCTCTCTCTAAAAATAAATAAAATCTTTTTTTAAAGAAAATATATCAGCATATTTTAAAAAGTTATGGACAGTAACTAGTCCTTTTATAGGCAGTAATTCCTTTCATAGATAGTAATTATTCCTTTTATGATTTTATATTTTGTAAAGGAATACTTCATGTGTAATTAGAAAACCGTTAAGAAAAGGCAGACCTGGTTATAAACCACTGAAACACAGACTAGGCATCCTCCACAGTCTCACTGTTGGTAACCACTGCAGAAACAGCACTAGCATTGTAATTTCAAGTGGAGAGGAAACACGTACACACAAACCTACACACGGGTGGCATGTAGTAGGCACTCCATATCTGTGGCATCAATGACTGAATATACATGTAAATATGCCAAGAACGTAACGCACTCTGGTTTTGAGGCAACACAATAAATAATCACAGCAATGACTACTTTACCAAAAGCTGACTGCCAGCTAACCATGCACTAAATGAAAGAGCCCTTCCTCCCTGCCCACCTATTTTACTGTGGCTTTACTGTGGCTCTAGAATGTACATTCAAAACAAATCCTTCCCCAGCCCCGCCCCAAGCCGTAACCTGGGCTGCTTACAGCCAGAAAGTCGGGGCCTCGGCTGTACCCCGGCCCCTCTGGAGGCGCTTGGGCCCGCTGACACGCCCGGCGCGGCAGAGGCTGCGGCGCGGGACTACACCGGGTGTCTGGCGAACCCCAGGGGCTCGCGCGCTCGCCCAAAGCCCTCAGCTGGTGGTGCACGCAACCCCTGTCCTTCACCGCGAGCGACCCGCCCGCAGTACCTGCAAACGGTTATCAGGTTCCTCCTCTCCACCGCAGCATTGCGGGCGCTCAGGCTCTTCTTGCCGCCGCCGCCGCCGCCGCCCCCGCCGCGGCTCGCGCTCCTGCCCCCCAGGTTCCGAGAGGCCATGGCAGGCTGAGTCCCGCGCCCCTTTTGTTTCGTGCGACCCTTCACGCTCTCCCACCCCTGCTTCCCGGGCTCTCACTCGGTATGCGACCGTGGAGTTGCGGGGACGGAGGGGGGATGTGCAAGACAGCAGGGTACTCGCAAAGGGAACTGACGATTCACGCTCCGCATCGAGCTCTACACACACACGCACACACACTCTCCCTCTCTCACCTACACTCACGCGCACACACGCACGTACCACCCCCTCGCCCGCGCGCGCGCGCCGCCGACCGCCGGGCTGCGCGTGCTGCTCAGCGTCTAGCGTTCCGTTATTCCCGCGGGACCTGGCTGCCGGCGTGCTCACGTGCCCGCCTACCCCCCACGCCCAATCACCCGCACTCTGCTGCCTAGAGCACCGGAGCCTCGGCAGCCGTGCTGAGACCGCGGGCCCCACGCGCGCAGCCCCGCCCTCCTGCACCTCTCAGGCCAAAGCCAACCACCTGGAGCCAATAGTAGGACTCAGGGGGCGGGGCCGGCCACTCCTAGCGTTAAAGCCGCGTGCTGGAGCTCCGCCCCGGCGCGTGGGCCGCTGTCAAGACACTGGGCTGGTGCTCACCACCTGCTTGGTGCTGACAGCCCTCATGCAGGAAAACAGCGCGGCTGCTTGTGCGGGCAATGTGGAATGTGGGGCCTCGAAGCTACCCGAGCTGATTACCGACTCTTACCTGGAGCCTAGCTTTAACGGCTGGGATCTGTGGCTTTAAACGGCTTATCATTGTCCCGGAAACCGACTCCCAAATTCTGTGCCATCCCTAGCTTCTGCGCCAGGAATGAAGCACCGCCGGCTCTCCCCCTTCCTGGGAGTCTCGCCCCAGGGCCTGACCCCCAGGAAGGGGGTAGGGTTCTGTCTTAATGTTCTCCCTGGACTGGTAAACAGCGACAAATAGCCCAAGCAGCGAAACTGCCGGTAGAGTATCCCTCTCGGGGAGTCTGGGGGTGGGAACCTCCAGGCCATGTCGCTCCTACCCTATTCTCCAGCACTGCCTGAAGCCTGGACTGACTGCCCATGCAAGAAACAGCGCGGTGGAGTGCATCGTCATCTCCCTGCGAGTTTCTATCGTCTTGGGCGGTGACCCCAGGATTGGGCACGGGGGGCAGGGGGAGTGGAGGTAAGCCTAAGGGCAATTTGGCCTTCTGCCAGTGGCTCCCTAAGAGAGGCTAGCAGTGCCGCTCTGGTCTCGCGTGTTCAGAACCTAGTGCCCACTTTTCCAGAGCTTCTCCACAGCCCCAGCCTTACTAGTGAGGAGGTCCCACCTTCGGGCCCCGCGTTCTCCGGCACCCACCTAAATCAACCCGTTGACCTCACTTTGCATCAATGTGGCCAGATTTCGGAGTGAAATCCTTTATTACTACTATCCCTGTGGGGCCTACCTAACACGGTGCTGCACATAGAACAGGTTCTCAATGAATCTTTATTAAATTTAACTTAAAGTCACTTTTGGAATTATTTTACTAAAATTTTGGTTTTGTTGGCTCCAAAGTCCAGATAACTTCCGTGTTCGGTTTTGCAGTTTCTTTCAAAGAACGTAGTTTAGTGTGTCTATCTCCATGCTTCATGCAAGTTATACAAAGTACTACAGCACGTAGTTAGAGATTCTATGTTGAATGCTTTTAAAATACAGAATTTTATATATTAACATTGTAGATTATTAATTCCTGAGGTAAAATTTTTTAATCTTTATTTAAAATCATCAGAGCAAAGACCAAGCTTTTTCAGCTATTAAGTCTAATCACAATAGAATAAAAGTTTGAGCAAGAAAAAATTGTCTTAACTAATTTACTATAACACATATTCACACATTAAAATTATAAAAAGTAATTTAGACAGACTTTAAATTTTATTTTTCACAGTTAAAGCAGGAGTGTCTTCTAGGCCAGTGAACTTATTCCCAAACACAGAGACTAGTAAGAAGGATTACCCTTCTAGGAGCTCCAACTTAACTTGTCTGTTTTTGCCACCCCAAAAGTTTGAATTCAGATGTAGCCATCAGGAAACAGATGCACTGGCCATGCAGGCAGTCTGAGCAAAATATTTGCAGTGGCAATGACAAATACTACTTAAATTGAAATTGTTGTTGTTTTAACAGATTAAACCTGCATAGGGAGAAGAGTAGAAAGCCATCAATTATCAAGAAAATTCCTAGATACCCAGGCTGCTTTTTCCTGGGGAAGGGAAAGAACACACAAGTCTGAAACACTTACCAAGAAGACAAAACTGAATGATCACGTCAAATAGAGAACAATGAGTGTCATTGTTCTCAAAAGTAGCTTTCTGGCCTCAAGTACATATTCATGCTACTGGTACTATGAATTTATATTTTTGACTGAAGACTGAGTAAGTTCCATTTAGGTGATAAAGTAATAATGTTATTTTTGAAATCTACTTTTAGGGGAACTCAATGGACACTGGTACTTGTTAAACAAGATTCACCTTAAAACGGAGCCTTTTTTTTTTTTTTTTTTGTTATGTACAGCTTGTCATTAAACTGCCACATGGGGGCCTTATGTGATAAAGCTTATTTCTTAATCATCCTGAGGAATATGTCCTGGGTCACATTCTTTCTTTAGATTACTATTCTGGGGATAATTAATCAATTATATTTAGTACAAAGTATAATACTACTATAGAACCACATGAGTTTTCACACTACTGATTGAACTTCTTTTGGCACCTATTGCAATTCTTCATTTTATTTAACCAGACATGTTCACAAAAGTTATTCAGAGATGTAAAATGACTCACACTAAAAATTATGAAAACTATAGATGCCCAGTTTATAAGAATTCTGTAGAACTGAATGGGAAGACCATATTCATTCACCATTTTCCCAACTTCCTTTTTCTACTCATCAGAAAAAGCAAGATTACAACTGTAACATTTAAAAGTCCTCAAACCTAAAATGTTATAAACCAGAGATATTACCAAACCATTGCTTATTTTAATCTCAAAGAAGTGGACTTTCTAAGTATGCCCAAACCCAGCAGCCATATAGAAAGGTTGATATGTTTTTAAAGCTGATGGAATGAATACACCAGGAGGGAAAGGTTAGTAAAACAAGAGAGAGAGAGAAGAGACAGAGACAGAGAGAGAGAGAGAGAGAGAGAGAGAGAGAGAGAGAGAGAGATCATCAGACCTGAGAATGTATAAAAGCAATAGGATTCAAGGCAGAAATGGGTGGATTGAGCTTTGGTTAAAGGTACCAATTCTCAATTGTAATGAGAGAATGGTGGGAGTATGGGTACAGATGTAAGTAGTTTTGATTTTTTTTATTATTAGAAAGATGGGAGGTTTCCATCTGATAGCTTCTGCTTTATCTGGAAAATAAAAGGCAGTGTCACTGGCTGAAAGTTTTAAATAGTCTTTCTCATAGTGCAGAATGAGTTGATTAATAAAAGTTAGGACTCCTGCTCAATGTTCAAGGACCCATTTAAGATTGGTAATGATGAATTTACACAATGTATCCACTCTATTGTATGTCTTTCTTTAACATTGTTAGTGTATTAGCTCAGGCTGCCATAAAAAAGAAAAAGAAACATAATCTGTGTGGCTTAAACAACAGGGATTTAATTTTTCACAGTTTTAGAGGCTGGGAAGTCCAAGGCCAAGGTGCCTGCTGATTTGATATCTGGTGAGTACTCCCATTCTGGCTTCTAGGTGGCCACCATCTCCCTGTGTGCTCGCATGACCTCTTCTTTTGAGTACAGAGGACAAGGTTGTGGGGGTGAAGAAAACAAGCTTCCTGGTATCTCTTACTTAGAAGGTCATTAATTCCATCATTAGGGACTACCTCCATGACATCATCTAACCCTAACTACCTCCCAAAGGTTTTTATATTCAAATACCATCACAGTGGGGGTTAAAGGCTCAATGTATGAATTTAGGGAAACACAAGCATTGGGTCTGGACCCCCTGCATCTGGGGGATCTGGAACAGTTAGACTGCTGGCATGCAGGTATTAAGGAAGATGTTGATTTCATGCAGGACTGAAATTTTACAGAAGGTAAGAGGAAAAGGCATAAATACAGGGAAGTTTGGGATATGAACAAGAGTGTGATCTGATGTAATTCATGTTGGAGGAAAAGCAGAGAGAAGTGATGGGTTGGGATAGAGAAGAAGGGTCAAAAGACTGGATGATCTGGAGATGAGAGATTGTGGTCAGGGAGTGGTGCACTGGAGTGAGCAATTTTGGAATGAGAGCAGTTATGGGGGGTGACAAAATCCAAGGTTTGTAATCATGGTAGAGTGTGGCAGTGGAGGGGTATGCCTGGTGATAAAAGAAGGTAAAAAAATTCAGAAGTCAGAGTGTTGAATGGACGTTTATGTTATTATGAAGTCACCTTGAATTATGGCAGGATTTATAATATACAATAGTTGCTGTGTTGTCTTCAGTAATTCAGGAGGAGTAAGTGGGAGATGAGTAAATGACAATATTGCCAAATACTTTAAACCTCAGGGACTGAGAGCAAATTTTGTTGGTTTGCTTGCTTTTTACAAGAGCAAGAGGGTGGAGAAATAATGGTGTAGAAGTGACAATAGAGTCTAGGAGAACACTACTTCTCTGGACTTGAGGTATGAAAGGGATGCAAATATTTAAAAACAAAATAGAAACATCCGTTTGAAAACAAAGGAAGTGAGCCATCAGGGTGATCCAGGTTTCCTTTGAGGAAAGAGGGTGGAGGGACCACTCAGAAGTGGAGACTACAAAGTAATATTGGTCACAGAGCAATAGTTCCAGCAGGCATCAAGGAAAGAGGTGGCAGACAGGGTCAAGGTCAAGGAGGTACAAAACATGTCGGTACAATAGAATATGTTGGTAAGGCTGGCATCACAGGTTATTTGTGAGAC
This sequence comes from Tonatia bakeri, assembly GCA_004024845.1. Taxonomy (NCBI): domain Eukaryota; kingdom Metazoa; phylum Chordata; class Mammalia; order Chiroptera; family Phyllostomidae; genus Tonatia; species Tonatia bakeri. The sequence goes on from PVIA01005688.1 coordinate 20,271, forward strand.
AACTTGTTCTTTGTAAAGAGGCTTACTCTTTGGGTAAAAACTGATCAAAACAAGGTGGATTTTGTCTTAGTTTCTTTAAGAAGAACAATATGGGCACTTAGTTCAGAGGGTTTTTTCTTTTTTGTTCTTTTCTTTATCATGGAAAGAGGTGTTAACAAATCCAAAGGTTAAAGACACCAGATACTGCTTGGAATAATATCATCAATTAAACCTCAGAGCCATTCTCTGAAATAATAACTGTTGTATTCTGCCATTTACAAACAAGGAAACAGAGAATTGAGTTAAGTAACTTACAGAAAGTCATGCAGCAAATAAATGGCAGAGCCCAGATTAAAATCTTGATCTATTAGGTACAACATGAATCTATTAGATCTATTCTTTTTCCTAACATGTTTTACTGGTTTTTGAGAAAGTGACTGTAGGTGAGTGAAACACAATTCCTCTGCTTTGCATGCAAATCAAGAAATGTTCCATACAATGACCAATTACATCACTTGTGGAATGCATAGTCTCTAAGAGAGTCCAGAGGCTTCCATAATGCTTTATAAAAAATGTGGATTGAGTTTCACCTTTGGAGTTAGCAAGACTATCACCTGATCAACTTAGAGAGGGCAGCAGTGCTTTCATTTTCCTCCTTCTCTTACTCTTCTCTAGATTAGGACTTTAGCCTCATATCGTACCATACTGAATTATTTTTCATCAAAGGTGTTGTCGGCATATTCCAGCACATTAATTTTGTTTCTACCCACTCCCCTCCTCTTCTGTGTTTCTATCATACATCATCAACATTTTTTTCTGTCACCTTAAAGACAATAAATACTCTACAACAAAATAACAAAATAGTGTTCCATAATCTAATTGTTATAATTTACTTGATCAATCCTGCAGTGTTGAACTTTTAGTATGTTATTATATTATTATAAACAATATTAACTTTGCAATACCACCATATCCATGATTACTGCTTAAAAGAGGTTGTTGTATACACTTATGATCAGAAAATATGTGTTGAGTCAAAAGATATGAGAAATTTTAATGGATACAAATTAAATTTTCTCTAGGGATGTTTTATCAATTTATATTTCTATTGAAAATACATACATACATTTTTCTACCTCCTTGCTCACTTGGAACTACCATTGTTTTTGCTGTTTCTCCATATAAGCAAAGAACAATATTGTATATTTATTATATGTGCTTATTGGTCACCTATATTTTATCTTTAGGTTTTACATATTCATGTCCTTTGTCCATATTTCCCAAAAGAGACTAAGTCATTTTTATAGTGACTTATTTTCATATTGTTCTATCATACGTAAGGCAAATACTCTTTGAGTCTAATTTGTTTGGGACCCTCTGCACTTCCTGGATTTATGTGTCTTGTCCCTCCACCAGGTCAGGGAAGTTTTCTATCACTATTTCTTCGAATGGATTTTCAGTCCCTTGCTCACTCTCTTCTCCTTCTGGTATTGCTGTGAAGTGGATGTTCTTACACTTCATGTTGTCTAAAATGTTTCTTAAGCTCTCCTCACTTTTTAAAATTGTTTTTTCTTTTTGCTGTCCTGCCTGGGTGTTTTTTTTCTATCTGGTTTTCCAAATCACTCATTCAACTCTCTGCTTCATCTAACCCACTATTTATTCCTTCCAGTGTATTATTTAGTTCAGATATTGCATTATTTATTTCTGACTGATGCTTTTTTATGGTTTCTATGTCTTTTTTCATGCTGTTGAGTATCCTTATAATACTTACTCTGAAGTCTCTATCTGATAAATTGCTTCCATTTCATCTAGTTATTCTTCTGGAGAATTATCTTGTTCTTTCATTTGGGGTCTGTTTCTTTGTCTTCTCATTTTGGCTACTTCTTTGGATTTTCCACCTTAGTTGTTAAACTAATCGATGATATGGTATCAAGCTGTTCTCAGCAGCCCAACTTAATCACCACAGAGTAGGGCAGAGTAGTTCCTGTGGTCAAGGCTACTGCTTCCCCTCTGGCTAGTGCTATTCATGGGAGTGGTCTGCTCGAGAAAGATGGCTTCTGCAGTATGGGAAATCACTCAGCACAGGGATCCTGACGGTTATTCCTTCAGTTCTCTCCTCAGAGCCACCAAACCCAGACTCTCCCCAAGTGTCTCTAGTCCATTCTGCCCTCCCTCTACCAGAACAAAGGGTAAGTGGCTACAAATGAAATTTTGTGTGTTGGCCCTTTAACAGGCTCTCCGCGTCTCCCCCTGTCTCTCCATATCTCCAGCTGTCTCTCCCTGGCAGACAGAAATCCTGTTGCTTTTCACAGCTGGATGTTATCTGGGTTCCTTTCCAGCTCTGATGCTATAGGCTGGGGAGACCAGCTTGGGGTTTAGACCCCACACTTCTCAGGGGGAACCTCCCGGCCACTGAAATATCCCTCCAGAACTTCAGCTGCCACCTGTGGAAGCCCAGCCAGCCCTCTCGTGCCTCCTCTGCACTCACTACCATTCTCATAGTGAAGTGGTTTCTTCTGTCTGTCCTTGGTTATAAGGCTTCTCTCCAGCTAGTGTTCAGTTGGTTATTCAGGATAATTTCTCCACAATTTAGTTGTAATACCAGATTGGTCCTGGGAGAATGTTAGTGTAGCTTCCGCTTACTCGTCCACCACTTGGATCTCTCATAATTATTTTAATTATCAAGTAGTGCTAGTGTTTCCTAATTATTATCTTTCAGAATATTCTTAGGTAATTTTAGAAAGTCTATTCTTCTAAACATTAGGATCATTTTGACACATTCTCTCCCCCCAAAAAGTCTATAGAATTGCCTTTAATTTACAGATTAAGTAAAAAGAATTAACATCTTTGAGATATTTGCGATGTTTTAAGATCATGGTATGCCTTTTACCCATATTTTTTGGACCATAAGATGCACCTAGATTTTAGAGGAGGAAAATAGGAAAAAAATTTTGGAGCAAAAAAATGTGGTAAAATATTTAATAACATAAATAACATAATATTTCACCAATGTAAATGTAAACAGAACTCAATAGCAGCATTAACAACCATTGTTCCTCCCAAATTTGGTGGGGGGTGGGAGTGTTACAGGGTACAGCCAAGAGGGGGGACCCCAAATGGGCATTTGAAATGGGGTCCAGAACTCAAGGTGTTCAGGAAATATTAGGACGTCCTCACACTGGCCCCCCCAGGTGTGGGTGGGGAGAAGGCACAAATGGAGCAGGCCCATTGAGAGCTGTTTTGCATAGCAACAGCTTTGCAGCTAACATCTGGCGTGGTCATTTAACATATCTATAACCTTTGACTGGTTACATAGATATGTTAAATAGCTGTGGCCATGCTCTGAGCCAGGGGAATGGAAGGAACTCCCCTCTCCCATGTAACTGGGAGTCAGGTCCCCTGAGTTACAGCGCCTGCGTGGGAGCTTGGAGATGATTGGCTCCATGACATGGGGCCACACCTGCCCAGACCCACAATGGCAGCCAGAAAGGCTGGAAAGAATAGGAGGTTGAGGGCAGGTGTGGCCGAGTGTGGGAGGAGTCAGAAATGGGGCTGCAGAGGAAAATTGGCTCCGGGATTTAAACCCAGACGCGGCAACCCTTGAGAGGAGAACCACTCGGCCTTTAGCAGAGTGGGACTCCTACAGCCCTGAGAGAGAGAATCACCATGCGGCTTTAGCAAAGAACCACCACTCAGCTTTGGCAGAGTGGCGACCCCCCTCCTTGTAGCCATTGAGGCGGGGAGAACCATGCAGCTGTGGCAGTGCAGAGAGGATCACAGCCATTGAGGAGGGAACCACGTGGATTTGGCTGAGTGGGGACTCCCGTGGCCCTGGTGGAAAGAGGACTACGCTTCTTTGCCAGGGTGGGGACCCCTGCAGCATTAGTAGGGGAACCACCACCCGGCTTTAGCAGAGATCCCGGCGACACAGCTGAGGGTGCCAAGAACTGAGGGAGGCCTACCAGCCGAGACAGATTACTGGGAAGAACCGGGGGCTGCCTGAGCCAAGGACTTCTATTCCGTTTCCTGAGATACGGTACCCCAGACTGGGCAAAGGGGGGAAGGAAGGACTGTGTGTTTGTGGGTGTCTTAAGGGATTTTGGGATTTTGATGAAGACATTAGGTTACTACTTTAAGTTTGTATAGCATTAAATAAACATTTCCCTTCCTTTTCACAAATCTCTGGCATTGAGAGACATCTTTCCTATAGGTGGCAGACATAACCGACCTGGGGTTTTCTTTTGGGTAATAGTATATTGCCCTTGGCCCCCCATTAGCCCCCCTTGTTGTTCGGTAACAGGAGTGCATCATACAGCCCAAAAAATACGGTATTTCCTCCAATAGTCTGTGTGCATATGTATGTGTGATTAAGCTCTTTTTTTAAAGTAAGGAATTATTTTATTGCTGTTGTTACCACTTCCCTCCCTAGATTAGACAAATTCTTTTTTTTAATTTAAACTTTATTTTTCAATTATACTATACATTCAGTCTTATTTTGAATCAGGTTCAGGCGTATGGCATAGTGGTTAGACAAGCATATATTTTACAAAGTGTTCTGCCCAATGTATCCAGCACCCACCTGGCTCCATACATAGTTATTACAATATTATCGATTATATTTCCTATGTGGTACTTTACACCCCTGTTACTATTTTATTTTGTAGGTACCAATTTGTACGTTTTAATCCCTTCACCTTTTTCACCCATTCAGTCCCCCAACCTCTTCTTTGGCAACCACCAATCTATTCTCTGTATCTATGAGTCTGCTTCTATTTCATTTGTTCATTTATTTTGTCCTTTAGATTCCACATATATGTAAAATCATATGGTATTTGTTTTTGTCTGACTTATTTCACTAAGCATAATAGTCTCTAGGTCCATTCATGCTTAGATAATTTCCTTTTTAAAAGAAATTATTGTTGTTCAGTTATTAAAGTTGTCAAAGCTTCACTGGGGATCAGATACAGCCGGACTGTTGAGGGGGTGCTCAGGGCATTCTGAGTGGCGGTGCTTTTGTGGAGCTGGGCTTGAATATTATGATGTCTCCTTGCCTTTGTTTTTATTTCACTTGGTGGAATTTAATAGTTTTTGTCATAAAGTTTGAGATTGATATTATAATTAGGGCTTTTTCTTCCATCATATTTTTAACTAGTTGTAATTTTGACATGGAAAACTATTCATTTTTGCACAATTACCTTCCTAAGTATATTTATTGTTTTTAATAGATTTTCAGTGGACTCTCTTAGTTTTACAGGTAAACAGTTATATCATTTGAGTTTGTTTATGTAGCAGTCATGATATTAAGGGGCACTTGGTAAGTACTGAATAAGCATTAGTTATAATTATTATGATTCTTCTTATTATTCATATTAGTAGATTATCAGAAAGACTAAGCTTTCAATGGTAAAGTAAGTAGGTTTACATTTTCAGATTTTGTCAAAATGATTCTAAATTTCATCTGTAATTATAAGCATGCAAAAATTACCAAGACCATTTGGTAACAATAACAAAAGAGGTCATGCTTTATCAGATATTAAAATATATTGTATATTACAGCATATTTATAGCAGGATACCAGCTTAAAAACTGAAAGATTAATAGTGAGGTTAGTGGAGTTATACACAAGTCTTTTTGACATGAAGAATTTATTTTTATAGGAGGAAGAGGGAGAAAACAGGAGAGAAAAAAAATTTATTTTTATAGGTAAAATATGTGCATACTAATTCTGCAAAGAAATATTCTACAAGTTATCTTGGCATTTCATAAAAAATAATCATCTTGGGAATATTTTGGTAGAGGCTAAACTATCAGTTAAAATGGGTTACTCATAAAATTTTGATTGGGTTCCTTAAAATTCATAAAATGGGTTACTTAAAATTTTTATTTTTCAGTTACAGTTGACATATATTAGTTTCAGGTATACAACATAGTGACTAAACATTCATATACCTTACACAGCGATCCCCTTGGTAAGCCCAGTACCCATCTGACACATCGTTATAATATTATTGACTATATTGCCCGTGCTGTCCTTTACATCCCTGTGACCATTCTTCTAACTGGCAATTACTTCTTAATTCCTTTTACCTTTTTCACTCATGCAAGCTTCTAAATAGGATTTTACGTTATGATGTCAAGAATATAAAAGTATTGTTTTAATTCTTCCTATTGATATATTAAATGAGACTTGTTTCCCTTAAAATAATTTTCCAGAAATTTCTGCCTGACAGATTCATAAAGTCAAGAGAATTCAAACACATTTTAGAACCAGTTTATGTCCACAGCTGAGTTTCGTTTATGCAAGCTTAAAATATGTCTAAGTGATGATGATAGTAATGATAGCTCCCTGAGTTTTCAGGGTCAGCTTAGTCATATATATTAGTATGTTTATTCAAAGGACTATCAGTGTCATTTGGGTTCATAATAGTATTTAATATCTTCTACTTGCTTGATGCTCATTTGAACCAAATTTTTCTAAATGTTTTAGTAATTTTTTACTACTTGAAGTTCCCCACCCCAAAAACAAAAGATAAAATTATAATATGATGAAAGGAAAATAACCTGATTGATATTTTTGCACTAAAGCTTAGAACATTTCCTAATTTATAGCATTTCAAAGTTCATGCATGACCTTGCATTACAAAGCATCAGATCAAATAAAGATATGCTTCAAGGTAAAATGTGTATTGAGTAAGAAGAGTTGCAATCTAAAATAAAATGTGCTAAAAGCCAGCCAGAATAGGTATTTATAATAATTACTTTTGGTTTTGCCTTTTTTCAAATTATGCGTTTGTTTGTTTTTCCTTCCCTGCTGCATGTAAATTCACCAAGGAAGGAGCTCTGTTTTCTCTACTTCTATAATACCCAAAAGCCTCTGCTCAGAGTAGGGATTTAGTATATATTGGTTAAATTAACAAGTGAATAAAGTTGGGCTGTGTGTTTACTCCACTGAGAGTTAACAAGAGGCTAGAAATGAAGAAGGCAAAAATAGAGTTACTCTAAAATACCTGCTCCTTGCCTCTGATCTCAGTCCCCTCCTATTCAAATTTAATACTGCCACTGGAGTGACGTTTCTAAAGCTGCTACAAAAACAGATCTGACCATGACACTTTTCTGACTAAAACCTTTCAGTGTCTTTCCACTCCCTAAATAGTGCAAGTCCAAACTCTTTTGCAAATAAGGTCTTCCAAGTTTTGGCTTCTGTTACCCTTTTCAGACCTCTCTTGCACTAGTCTTACCTGACCAGGTTTCATATATCTAGATGTTGCTATCTTAGCATTTTAAAGACATTATTTTTCTTCACGCTTTTATATTTGTATAATAAAAGCAGACTCATTAGTTGCTCACCATATGCTAGGCTATTTTCACATATTATTTCATTTAATATTGATAAACACCCTATAAAAGACTGTTTGATCTCCATTTTACAGATGTGAAAATTGAGACATAGTAGAGTAAAACAAATTATTTGCATTCGTATGCTCATTGGTTAGTAAAGATAATAACTTTTTGTCTTTTATGTCTGCTTTAAACATTTTTTCTTGTCTGGTTTGCCTTTTAATTATTTTTACCAACAGAAGTTTTATGTCTTTATGTTGTCAAATCTGTCAAACTTTTCTTTAGTGATTTTTTACTATTTTAAATTTAGAAAATCCTCTCTTAGCTTGATACATAGCTAATATTCTCTTCTAATTTGTCTGGGGTTTTTTTTCTGTTTATTTTAAAGCATATGTCCAGAATTACCTTGGTAGGTGGTATAAAGTTAAAAAAAAAAAGGTCTATTTAGATCTATTGTCACATAAACAGCCAATTGCTTAACTACAATTTATTGAAAAATCCCTTTTTTCACCACTACTTGTGATGCTTCTTTTAGTACATGTTATTTTCTACTGTGTAATAGAATTTATTTCTGAGTTACCTGTTCTGTTCTCTGATCTGATCACCCAGTTTTGTGCCATGACCACATTGCTTTAATTATGCTAGGAAATGTTAATACTTCCTTTATATTTTGTCATTAGATTTGAACACCTTCTATCATTAGATTTTAGTATGTAAGTTTTGTGCATAAAACTAAGGGGTGTGTGTGCATCTTTTATAACTAAATTATGTTATATAAATAAACACATTTCAAAGACACATAATATAGTGACTGAGTATTATTTCTTAGGTCAATGTTTAAAACAGATTGCTTTAGCACATCCATAAACTGTAAGGGATCTGGGAGACAAGATATTCATCAACAATCTGATTGCAGACATTCAGCTATAAAGACAGTATTATCATTCTATTAAGCGTATGGTGACTTATCATTAACTCTTCTCCTTAAAAAATTATAGTTACTGTTTTTTTCCTTGAGAAATGGACTACTCTTGGCTAAAGTTTTCCTTCTTATTATAGCCCATGTTTGGGACAGTGATAATTTTCACTGAAAATTGTAGATATAAAAACATTGTCTTTCATCAACTCATTAGTGAAAATTATGGGCTTAATTAATGTCAGAATGCTAAGGGAAAAAAAGAACTTAATATATATTCATTCATGCCCTCCCATTCTATATCTTTTTGCATTCATCCAATTATCCCCATTTCCCCAGACAGTTCCTTTGCTTCCTTTACAAAGGAAATAATCACATAAATTTGGTAACCTTCTAAATATAAGAAAAAAGTATTTGAAAAAAATAGGTTTTTATTTTCCTTTTAAATTATCTAGCTTAATTTATAACCTGGCTTGGACTGCCTTATCAGAGCAGATAAGGTAAATTTTAATGAAATTTACTTGTAAGATTGAGATTCTTTTTTTAAATATATTTTATTGATTATGCTATTACATTTGTCCCATTTCCCCCTTCACTCCCCTCCACCCTGTACACTCTCTCCCACCCACATTCCCCACCTTTAGTTCATGTCCATGTGTCGTAAGTTCTTTAACTTCTACATTTCCCATACTATTCTTGCCCTCCCCCTATTTTCTACCTACCATCTATGCTACTTATTCTCTGTACCTTTTCCCCCTCTCTCCTCCTCCCACTCCCCTGTTAATAACCCTCCATGTGATCTCCATTTCTGTGGTTCTGTTCCTGTTCTAGTTATTTGCTTAGTTTCTTTTGGTTTTGTTTTAGGTGTGGTTGTTAATAATTGTAAGTTTGCTGTCATTTCACTATACATGTTTTTTTATCTTTTTTTTTCTTAGATAAGTCCCTTTAACATTTCATAAAGTAAGGGCTTGGTGATGATGAACTCCTTTAACTTGACCTTATCTGAGAAGCGCTTTATCTGCCCTTCCATTCTAGATGAAAGCTTTGCTGGATAGAGCAATCTTGGATGTAGATCCTCGCCTTTCATGACTTGGAATACTTCTTTCCAGCCCCTTCTTGCCTGTAAGGTCTCTTTTGAGAATTCCGCTGACGGTCTGATGGGAACTCCTTTGTAAGTTACTGTCTCCTTATCTCTTGCTGCTTCTAGGATTCTCTCCTTCATTTTTACCTTGGCTAATGTAATTATGATGTGCCTTGGTGTGTTCCTTCTTGGGTCCAACTTCTTTGGAACTCTCTGAGCTTCCTGGACTTCCTGGAAGTCCATTTCCTCTGACAGAATGGGGAAGTTTCCTTTATTATTTATTCAAATAAATTTTTAATCTGTTGCTCTTCCTCTTCTCCTTCTGGTACCCCTATAATTCATCTGTTGGAACCTTTAAAGATCTCCTGGAGGTTTCTAAGCCTGTCCTCATTTTCTTGAATTCTTATTTCTCCATTCTTTCCTGTTTGGTTGTTTCTTTCTTCCTTCTGGTCCACTCTATTGTTTTGAGTCCCAGTTTCCTTCCCATCACTATTAGTTCCCTCTGCATTTTCCTCCATTTCTCTTATCATAGCCTGCATTTGTTCATCTAATTTGTGACCAAAATCAACCAATTCTGTGAGCATCCTGATCACCAGTGTTTTGAACTGTGCATCTGATAGGTTGGCTATCTCTCAGTAGCTTAAAAGGATGGGTTCTGGGGCTTCGATTTGTTCTTCTGTCTGAGACATCTGTCTCTCTCTCTCTCTCTCTCTTTCTCTCTCGGTCTGGTCACACCTGTTACAGTAAGGGGCGGAGCCTTAGGTGTTCACCAGGGCAGGGCATCCCAGTAGCTGGGTTGTGATGTTGTATGTAGGGGTGGGGTTGAGAGGGAACAATGCTCCGTTCTCTGTGGAATCTCAGTCCCTTCTGCTGCTTTCCCCAAGCAAACTGGGCCCCTCTGGTGCAAATTCCCATGTGGGTGGGCTTGTGCACGCCGTGGGACCCTCCAAGGACCTCTCCTGTGAGGCTAGGTGTCACTCCGTGAGCCTCAACTCCCACAGGTGTCCACCATCAGTGTTCCGAGGCTCTATTTCCCAGCACTGTGATCCTGGGTTGTGGGCACTGCCTTGCTTTACAATCGCCACCTCACTGGGTCTGCCGGTTGCCAACTGCCACCCCTCAGCCGGGGTCTGCCAGCTGCCACCTGTGCACTCAGGGTTCACCTGCTGCGGTCTTGTGGGCCCGGATGCCTTACATGCCCCCAGATGCCTTACGTGCCCAGTGTGACTGTTCTCTGCTTTCCGAGCCTTGACCCGTGCCTGGCTGCTCATCTCTGCCCCTCCTACCGGTCTGGATGCACAAGTCTAATTTAACTTCTTGGTTGTCCGACTTCCATTCAGATAAATTTTCTGTCATTTCTGGATGTTACTCTGTTTCTAAATTGTTGTCCCTATCTTGGTTGTGCATGGAGGTACGGTGCGTCCACCTATGCCTCCATCTTGGCCGGAAGTCTGTAAGATTAAGATTCTTAGAGTAGAATTTTCTCACTGTCACATTGGTTAAGAACTCCTTTATACATTTCTTTTGAGCTCTGCCACAAACCTCACATTGTGGACAAAGGACCCTAGGAAGCCCACTCTGAGAAAACTGACACCTAGTCTACTAAGGCTTAATTCTCCAGGATTTTGTTTTTTATCTGTTCTTTCTAAACTGTAAAATTTCATCATGAAGCCACTAAAGTAGGATAATGGTGTTCCTTCATGGTCCTAGATCCTAGAATCAGCATATAAGATAGTCTCTTGGTTTAAATTCAACAAAACATCGATGAATACATGTAACTGTCCAAGACAGACATCTAGATTAAAGTTCCACACCGTCACTCTCAGGATGATAGTGATTACTAAAAATTTCTGCCCCCCCACTCTATCCATAGAGACCATAACAGTACTTTTACGGATTTAATTGCCAATGTTCCCATGTCCCAAAGCTACCTTGAATGCCATGTCATCTAGAAGTCTGCTCTGAAAACATCTTATCAAATTATTCAAGCATACTCCAGATCATCATTTTTAACAGGCTTAATTTAACTTTTAAGAAACTGTTGAAAATGTGTAACAATTGCTGGTTAGGTTGGCTTGAAGTCTTCATGAAGTTGAATTTCTTTCCTTGACACATTGATGAAGACCATTTAAAGTTCTCTTCCAACAGCAAAACAATGCACCTCGAATACTTATTTTCTAAAACTCTAATAGAGCTGTATTTTGCATTATCTTATGTTATTTATTTAGGAGAAAAAAATAAATGTGGAAATATAGGCTCTCGAAAAAGCATGCACGTAAGTAGTATACTATCTGTCTGAAAAATCTCAGCTCCATTTTTTGAACATCTAATGTTCTGAACCTGGGGTTAATGATATGAGTTCCAGAGGTAACATTTCTGTATGGAATCCTGGATTCAATTTTCTGTTCTGCTGCTCACTAACTGTGTAGTATTATATGACCTTTTGATGTTACTGAATCATAGTGTTTCCTCTTCTTTAAAATGAATATAATCGCAGTCCTACTTGTGTCAGGATTTAGTGAGAAAACATGTGCTTCAGAGCTCAATAAATATCATTATTTTTCTTTTCTTTCCTCAAATGCATTAGAAACTCCATTAAAGGCAAGGACTAAATCGTGTGTCTTTATATCTTGAGCGCTCAATGAAAGTGCTCAGTAAATATTTGTAAAACATTGTTAATTCTTAGATCTATGCCAATCATCTGCAGCATGCCATAAAAATCCTTTTAAATAATATATTTCCTATTGGAAGCAGAGAATTCCTTCCAATACGGGTCACAAATCTTGATCATATGATAGTCTCCAAAAAATTTCCAGATTAGGTAATAACCTTCTCTTTAGTAAAAACGATTTGCTAATCAAAATTAACTGTGGTTAATTTATACCTTTGCAAAATTTTCACATACAGAAAGTCATAAATCAAAAAGGGTTCCTTTGTGAAATCCCATGTCCCAATTCTTTAATTTGTTACATGTACGCAAAAACAAAAATCAAACTCTGGATAGACCAAAGAATTTCAGACATGCTCTAAGCATTACAAAAAATATGAAAGCATTATTTTCTTCCTAGAAAGATTCCGTGAATCTTTCTGAGAATGTCAAATGAAGGTAGTGACGTTGTTTGCCAGATAAGATCTGGTAATGTTATTCTACAAATGTGAAATAGGATTAAAAAGGAGGAGTGCCCAGCCCTGGCTGGCATAGCTCAGTGGGTTGAGTGTGGGCATGCAAACCAAAAGGTCACCAGTTTAATTCCCAGTCAGAGCACATACCTGGGTTACAGGCCAGGTCTACAGTAAAGGACACATGAGAGGCAACCACACACTGATGTTTCTCTCCCTCTCTTTTTCCCTTCCCTTCTCTCTAAAAATAAATACATAAATCCTAAAAAAAAAAAAAAAGAGGAGTGCCCAGCAGGATATAATAAGGAAAAAGCCAAGGAGATAAACAATGGTATTAATTTAACCATTCCTTTTAGTAAATATTTACTAAATGACTACTATGCTTCTTTTGCTGGAAACAGAACAAAGCAGAGATGGGCTGCCTTTGTAGAGCTTGTATCTCATTGGGAAAGAGACATTTTGTAATGACCGAAATTGTAATTGTGATGTGAGGTGAACAAATCAGGATGCATAGGGAACTAAGCCCAAAGAATGAATCCATGTTAGCCAGGTGTGGGGTGTGTGTGTGTGTGTGTGTGTGTGTGAGAGAGAGAGAGAGAGAGAGAGAGAGAGGAGAGAAAATGCATGCTGGGAAATTGGGAGGGGTGAGGGAGGGTAGAGAAAGGCTGCATCAGGAAGGCAGGCAGCAGGGACACAGTGCAGGACAAAGTTCCTAGTTGCTGATGGAGGTCAGTGAAGCTGTATCACGAAGAAGCAGATAGAGAAGTAGACTAAGGCTAGAGAGGTGAGCAAAAGGAAGATCATGGAGGGCCTTTGGAATTGAACCTGAAAGCAAGGTTAAGCCATTGCAAATCTTATCTGGGGGTGTGACAGGATTATAGGTACATTTTTACAACTTACTCTGGTTGCTATGTGGGGAGTGAATTAGAAAGGGAATAGAATGGATGTGGAAAAACTAGTTAGGAAACTCTGATAGCAGGCCAAATGAGAAAGGGTATCATGATTTAGACAAGGTCATTGTCACTGTTGAGAAGAAGATTCTGATTGGACATAGAGAGTAAGGCAGAAGGGGTTCCAGGATGGCTCCTTGCACCCCCCAGGTTTCTGACACAAAGGAAATGCTGGTTCTGTGTACTTAGATATGCATGCTGAAAGAGAAGCAAATTTGGGAACAAGATTGAAAGTTCAGAGCTCAATGTGAAATGTGTTGAGCCACCCAGGTGGCAATTTCCACAGCATTATCTTTAGAATTTACTGTCTGTAACAGTAACAAAGAAGATGGAGAATGAAAAAACTTTACCATAGAATACTAAGAAGGCTCACCTTTGCCAGGTGATGAAATGGTAGTATAGATAATACACCTGGCTTGGATGAGCGCTATTTGATTGTAATGCATAGTTATCAGTAAATTAAGGGGAACAAAGCTAGAAATGATAGAATAATGTTAACTGCAAACTAAATTCCAGTTTCTAAAAAAACACTGCAGTATAACTTGCCAATATAAGGAACGCAACTACAAGGTCATGGCATGCTGTATCAAGCAAAAGAGACAACACAGGCAAATAGTTGTCAGAGTTACAGAATACCTCACTGGGGAGGACTAAACAAGGGAAACCAACTATAGATAAGAAAGGGAAATCATCAGTGTCTCATGAAATGGTCACACAATAAAAGTTTTACAATAGTGTTTTACATTACCATGTTAGCATCATTCCCTCATTTTCTATGTGTTAATATCATTTAAGGTATTTTAATAGGTACTTTTATTAATTGAAAATGCAATTTGTAATGAGCAATATTTATTTCACCCTTTTTAAAAGTATTGCACAATAAAACAAACTTAGGGCCTCAGTTGGTCAGCTTTAGAATCTTAGATAATTGGACTGGAGATACTACGAGAGTAAATACAATGTGCTGCAGAACCTATTGCCCTCCTTCTAGGTCCTGAAGAATGGCAGTGTTAACTGCCTCGTCTGACTGACCAAGAGCAAAAGTAAAATAAGAAGAGAGAAACTACACAAAGGTGAACTAAAGCAGCTTGAGAGTATGATTGCACCTGTCCCCCTAATGAATATCCCACAATAGCCAATCTGCAATCCCCATTAGAATCCCCTCTGGATATGCTGGAAGAGCAAACTCACTGTGAAAAAACCTACACAGTTAACTTGACTCTCTTTCTAATTGATTGTGTGGCCTTGGTCAAGTTCCTTAGCATTTTAGAGACTTGGTGTAATAAAGGAACAATATAAAATGTCCTCTAAATACTCTTACAAGCCTGAACATCCATGAATCTAGAAAGAGACACTGGAGCGTGAGAATTACCCAACAGAAAAGCTATTTCGCAGAAATAATTTTACAAGCATTAATACTCAAGGATTTCTAAGATCTTAGCTGCACCATTAAAACTTTCCTCTCTTCTATTCTGTCTTGGCACAAATTAAAATTGTAATCTTTCTTCAACTGGCACACCCAGTCTCTTTCCTTTGTTGTATTCCCCATAGCACTTTCCACCTCTTAAGGTGCTAAGTCACTTATTGTTTGTGCTTTTGTCAATCTGCCTACCCCTACCACCAAATACAAGTTCTACCTGGGCAGGGAGTTTCATTTGTTTTGTTTATGGCCACATGCCAAGCATTTGGAATAGCATATAACATACAGTAAGTACTCAATATTGTTGAGTGGATGAACGAGTGGATTCCTAATACAAATTTAAAATGAAACATTCCCAATTTAAGTAACAATTTTGAAAGCAAGTCTAACCAACTATGCACTAGTCCAGCGGTCCCCAATCTTTCTGGCACCAGGGACTGGTTTTGTGGAAGGGGAGCAGAGCTTAGGTGAGCTTTGCTCACGGCCAGGTGGTTGGGGACCCCTGCATTCATCTGTTAGCACAGTGCTCCTTTCATATGGAAATGTATAGTGTTTCAAGTAGATTTATCTTAGGAAATAATACAAACCTTTTTAAAGAAAAAAGCGTGTGAACATTGGCTCATTGAACTTATTTGACCTTGTTCCCAGGAGAGAGTTCATTTAACATCAGGAAAGTTCAAAGTTAATGAATCATAGAGCAATTAAAAACCTAAAGAGGGAGTGGCATTTTTTATGAACTCTGCAATTTCAAAACCATTTAGGGTACTATTATTATGTTAGGAATTCCTCAGAGTGTATGTCTGAGGGTAAGAGTTTTGGCTATAAAGAAAGTGATAAATAGATACCTACTAGGATTGATCTACCCAAGTAAATATTGAACTTCAAAAGAATTTCCCTTTAGGAATAATCTTCAGAACAAATTTACTAAGCACACAAGAAAATTGGACTCATTACTTTTAACCATATTTCATTTTGAACTGAAACCTCTCAAGTAAGTCACTCAGTAGTCTATTAATAAAAACAGTAATAAAAAGAACAATAGAAGTAAAGGTTCAGGACTTACACATGCAGGTAGTAAGCTAACTGTTCATCACTTACTGTCTCATTTTACAAATGAAGAATTTTAGCTGTGCTGAGAATATATAAATTCTTCAATATCAAATGACCAGAACTTAAATTTAATCTGTCTAGTGCTAAAGCCTATGCTCTTCACTACAATGCTAGCTTGTCTCTTGTTTCTAAAACTTAAATGTATCAATAAAAGGCAAAATGTGATACTATCAAGAACATTCAAAACATATTTTTGTGTATTCTAAAAACAAATACAAAAAAAATTCGAACTACTTATTTCTTGGCAGGCCTCCTTGAAATTGATTCATAGCTCCCTTATGTGTTTACTTTGACAATGATAGTGCTCATTTGAAATGTAAAAGTTCAATTTTGCTTGTCAAAAACAAAACGCTCTCCCTGTATACCAGAATTATAGTGATTTTCTTCCTGAAAACACACATGCAACTTCAGGAACCGTGTGCCCATTCATCCTCATGTTGTCAGCAGCTAGCAGAGTGCCTGCCACATAGTTAGTGCTCAGCAAAAATGTTGAGTAAAGAAGAATCAAGAACGAAATAATTGCTCAGGCTAAGGCCATCTTTATTTGTATGGATATGCTTTAAAATGTCCAATAATGCTGTTTATCAGAATTTCTCTATCTCCCTTTAACAGGCGGAAATTGTGCGCCTATTATCTAGGCCCCACTGTGGGATAGTCACTAGCAGCACAACCTAAACAAAAGAGAGGCAAGATGCCCAGCCTCCCAGAAATCTGAGCTTCGGGGGGAACGATGACTAAGTTCTTAATTGGTCTTCCTTCCTCATTATCTTCCTCAGGTGGAGAAATAAAATGGTTTAAAGGAAAAGGATCTCCAGGCCTCTGATCTTCCGGATGGTTCTTTGAGGCTGATATGGAAGCAGCAATTGGACAAAAATGCACCCAAGTTACACAGACAATTGATGGCAAAACTAAAGCTAGACTAGCTATTTCAGCCTACTATATATTTTTTATTGCTTAAGGATGATCTCTATTTTTACCTCTGTCTTTCTTAGAAGCATGCTGTAGAAATTTTCAGGAATGTGAGAATTTTCTAAGAAATGTCGAATATTAGGAGTTCTTAATGTTACTTATTTTAGTCAGTTAATTTTGGTCTTCACTAAATTTAACTGTTCTACAATAAACCACAAATCCCTCTAAGAGATGAATAACTGTAACTAGGATCCTGGACCCTCTTCCTTCTCCCCATTTCCATGCCTTATAAAAATTTTTATTTTTTCCATTGTAAAAATTATAGACTTTTAACATAGGGTATCATTAAAATAAAGAAGTTTGAAGGAAAAAATGATTTAACTTTTATCACTAAAAAACCATTCTTGTCTATCTACTGAACTCCTAGTCAATCTTTCAAACCAAACTGTGTTGTAATAAAGAATTTGTTCCATCTTTGTCCAGGATTCCAGGCACAGAGCTCCTACTTCAGGCGGTCACCTTGTACAGATGACAGAGGAAAGAATGTTGCTAATTACGTCAAAGAAAAGAATGTTTCAGATCCTAAGGATGTTTCTTACTTCTAAGAAAAGGTGATTGAACTGGTTATACTCTGTACTTAGGAGGTTTAGCACAGACTTTAGGAATTTACTTTAAAGATATGCAGTAAACATTTGCTGCCTCAATTCAGGGTGAGGGAGTTTAAGCAAAAAGCAAGCCTCATAGCAGCCTGGGTACAATGCAGGCCTGATTCCCCATGGGAAAACCGATCTGTGGGCTCGGTTACTGTGTGTTGACTCACTCCCCACCAGTTTTTTTTAACCAGGGACTGGGCTACATTCACCACTGCCAAGCAGATAGATTCCCTATAGGTATTCTTTGATGTTATTAAAAAGTCTTTATAAACACATTTTATCTTGTACTTTCCTTAAGTGAATGTATCATAATTTTCTCAGCCATTCATAGGTGATTAAGTATTTAGATCACATCTCATTTTTTACTGTTATCAAATAAAGCAGCAATGAACATCTTTCTGATTTTTTTCCAGTACTTTGGATTATTTCTTAAGGACAGATTTCCTAAAGTTGAATTGAGACAAACATATTTAAGGTACATGTTGCCACAATGTTTCCTTATTCATTTTAATAATTTTCACTTCCTGACTATTTTACTTCACATTTAAAAATAACCATAGGATATGTTTATTGGTTTTATTTTTTAATATATTTTATTGATTATGATATCACAGTTGTCCAATTCCCCCCCTTTATTCCCCTCTGCCCTGCACACTGTCTCCCAGCTGCATTCCTTCCTCCCCTTTAGTTCATGTCCATGGGTGTACATATAAGTGCTTTAGTTTCTCCATTTCCTACACCGTTATTAACCTCCCCCTGTCTATTTTCTATCTACCATTTATGCTACTTATTCTCTGTACCTTTCCCCCCTCTCTTCACCTTCCACTTCCACTACCCCACTGATAACCCTCCATATGATCTCCATTTCTGTGATTCTGTTCCTGCTCTAGTTGTTTGCTTAGGTTTTTTTTTCTTTCTTTCTTTTTAGGTTCGGTTATTAATAGCTGTGAGTTTATTGTCATTTCACTGTTCCTGGTTTTGGTCATCATCTTTTTCTTAGATAAGTCCCTTTAACATTTCATATAATAAGGGCTTGGTGGTGATGAACTCCTTTAACTTGACCTTCTCTGGGAAGCACTTTATCTGCCCTTCTGTTCTATATGAAAGCTTTGCCTTTCATGACTTCAAATACTTCTTTCCAGTCCCTTCTTGCCTGCAAGGTCTCTTTTGAGAAATCAGTTGATAGTTTAATGGGAACTCCTTTGTAGGTAACTCTCTCCTTTTCTCTTGCCGCTTCTAAGATTTTCTCCTTATCTTTAATCTTGGCTAATGTAATTATGATGTGCCTTGGTGTATTCCTCCTTGGGTCCAACTTCTTTGTGACTCTCTGAGCTTCCTGGAGTTCCTGGGAGTCTATTTCCTCTGCCAGATTGGGGAACAATACTCCTTCATTATTTGTTCAAATAAGTTTTCAATGTCTTCGTCTTCCTCTTCTCCTTCTGTCACTCCTATGATTCAGATGTTGGAATGTTTAAAGATGTCCTGGAAGTTCCTAAGCCTCTCCTCATTTTTTTGAATTCTTGTTTCTTCATTCTGTTCTGGTTGAATGTTTTTTTCTTCCTTCTGTTCCAACCCATTGGTTTGGGTCCTGGTTTCCTTCCCGTCACTGTTGATTCCCTATAGATATTCCTTTACTGCATGTAGTGTGACCTTCATTGCTACCTGGGGTTTTTTTTGTTTGTTTGTTTTTTTGTTTTTTTTTTATGCTATTGAAGTACCCAGTGAATTCCTGGAGCATCTTGATAACCAGTGTTTGAACTGTGTATCTGATAGGTTGGCAATCTCTTCGTTGCTTAGTTGTATTTTTTCTGGAGCTTTGATCTCTTCTTTCATTTAGGCCTTTTTTCTTTTTTGTCACGCACGCCTGTTCCATAGTAAGGGGCAGAGCCTTAGGTGTTCACCAGGACGAGGCAACCCATGTGGCTGCTTTGTGATGCTGTAAGTGGGGTGGGGGTTCAAGAGGGAACAATGTTTCTTGCTCCGCTCTCTGCCAGATTATAATCACTTCCCACAATCAAACTGGGCCCTTTTGGTGCTGATTCCCAGGTGGGTGGGCTTGTGTACATTCCAGGGGCCACAAACTCTCCTGTGAGGCTGGGAGTTTCTCCCACTGCTGCTTCAACCCCCACAGGTGTTTTCAGTCAGAGGCCTTGAGGCTTTATTTCCCCATGCTGGGGCCCTGGGTTACACGGTCTATCTCGCTCCCCAGTTGTTCCTCCCAGTTTATCTGCCTGTGAATGTGGGGCCACCCAGTCCACTAGCTGCTGCCTTGCCACAAGTCTGTCTCTGTCCCTCCTACTGGTCCAGATGAGTGTTTCTTCTTTAGATCCTTGGTTGTCAGACTTCCATACAGTTCGATTTTCTGTCAGTTCTGGTTGATTTTTGTTTTTAAATGTTGTTGTCCTTCTTTTGGTTGTGCGAGGAGGCACAGTGTGTCTACCTATGCCTTCATCTTGGCCAGAAGTTCAATTTTGTTTATTAATTAATTTACTCATTCAAAAATATCTGAATGTCTTTTGAATATACAGTGTGTCTATTTTAATGAAGCATTAATGAAAATTTGAAAGACTGAGTAAACTGTTCAAAGCCACTCAGCTAAGGGACGAAATTGAAATTCAAACCCTCCTAAGCCCTATTTCATTCTCATCTTTTTCTTGATTTTACTCCTTCACCCTCTCTCCCAATAATTCTGTAATTCATTTAAAAAATCTCCTTGTGCTATTATGTTAGATTTATTTTAATAGAGGACAGTGACTTACTCAGAAGGATGATTCTGTAGTGAAGTTTTAAGGGTGATAGAGGGTGTGAAACTTTTAAAGCACCCTAATAATAAGGCAGCTACTCTACTAGTCTGACTTCTGTAAAGTTGTCTCTAATACCAGACTCCTGACACTTAATATTTTCAACAAGCATCTACTAAATCTTTATTTTTGTAAGTTGCTGTACTGCTAAAATATAAAAAGAAATTTCTAATCATAAAAATATTAATGATAAATACCAAATGAGAAGTACAGATAATGAGCAGTAGGACTGGGGAGGGCTAGAAATCACTTCTGACTAGTGTAGACAGATGGGTTCACAGAGGAATAAAATTCAGGCTTCTATATGCCATTGACTTACCCATGGCTAAGTCACTTAATTTTAAATTAAGTCAATTATTATCATCTGATTTTCATTTCAATGTTGTAATGTTGGCTAAATGATGTTAAGAGAAATAACCTATTTGGAGATGATTAGACTATTAGAGTTACATAGAGAATCAGGTTTTTTTTTTTTAAGTGCACACATGCATAGAAGCCATCTGATGTAATCCAACGTGAGTTTAGGTGCTGTCATTCAATGTTCCTTGAATCAAGGCAGACACGTGTCCTATATACATAAAAACTGATTATACCTAAATGGGTGGGGAGTGTGTAGACCCTTTATTGTTGTTGCCACAAGTGAGTCATTTGTCTTGCTCTTTGGACTGGAAAGCTCAGGTATATTCTTCCTCTGACTCAGGTCAATTAAGTTCATCAAGGTAAACTCACATTCCTTCTCTCAGAGTATTGAACCTTTAATTCAGACTCATATTGGCTGAAGAGAGGAGCTAGGAGATATAAGGGAAATGAATTATTGGAGTAATCAGGGAAAGAAACACGCAGAATTTATAACAAAAGAGGATCCTTCTAAAGATTTAAAAATCCCCTTTTGGGAGAAGAGGCAAAGTAGGCAAAAAACATAATAGACAAGCTGTAAGAGTGGCTTGAGAAAATAATAAAGGGTTGAGAGAACCAAGATATGAATGTTTATTAGAATATAGAGCCAGAGGGCTTGCATGTTTTTTATTATATATTTTTATTTATTTTGTACCATATTTTAAACTGTACTTTTTCACTTATGGTTGACCTTCAGTATTATTTTATATTAGTTCCAGATGCACAATATAGTGGTTAGACAATAATATATTTTACAAAGTGTTCCTCCAGATATTTTTAGTACATACCTGATACCATACATAGTTATTACAATATTATTGACTATATTCCCTGTGATGTACTTTAGATCCCTGTGACTACTCTGTAACTACTAATTTGTACTTCTTAATCCCTTCACCTTTTTTACTCCAACCCCCTCCCCCTAGCCTCTGGCAACCATCAGTCTGTCCTCTGTATATGATACATTTTTAGTCAATGCTTATTGATTGATAGAAACACATGTAATGGATTTTCTATTGATGGAAGAATTTAAAATCTGAAAAGTCCACATTAAAGAAATATAAACATTTGGCCCTGGCTGGTGTAGCTCAGTGGATTGAGCGCGGGCTGCGAACCAGGCATCACAGGTTCGATTCCCAGTCAGGGCACATGCCCAGGTTGCAGGCCATGTCCCCCAGCAACCGCACACTGATGTTTCTCTCTCTCTCTCTCTCTCTCCCCCTCCCTTCACTCTCTAAAAATAAATAAATAAAATCTTAAAAAAAAAGAAATATAAACATTTATTAATGACATAGAAGTTAAAAAGGAAGACAGTGGAATTAAGGTCCCTTTGTGCATCGTGTACTAGGCTAAGAGACAAAAAGAATGAGTGACACTGGTGGACCTTCCACATCTAATGTCCAATATTTCATCTCACTGGGAGAAACTCACTGTTTATGGAACTTACGTGGCAAATGCTCTTTACACTTAAGATTGAGTTGTTTGATAGATCTTTGCATATTAGGTTTGCTTCAGGTAGGATAGAAAGGTGTGTTTCAGAAAAAGGTTATTTGGGTGGCAAATAGGATTGAAGAAAATATTGCAACTAGACTGACAATAGCATTTATGGAGTTTCTACCCCTGGAAAGCACTGTACTAACTTATACAAACAAACAAACACAACATGATTTCAGTCTATCTGGGACAATAAAACTGCTACAAATAAAATAATCTGTAATCTCCCTGAAGGCAAAATATAATGTTTATCTACCCTAAAATTTAGCACAATATTTAGTATATGGCAAGCACTTAGTAAATGTTTGTGGAATAAGTATTTACTGAACTGAAGCCCAGATTTATGGAGAAATAGCCCAATAAGTTTGAATAATTTAAAATATTTAAGTAGCATATAAAATAAGAACAATGCTCTATCTTAAAATTGAAAAACCTTTGTATAATTTTATACTAGACCATACTTTCCTGAGTCAACCTGCTCATTTTTTCCCATTCATTCCCTTCACACTTATTTATTGAGTATTTACTGTGTGCCAGACACTGTTTCTAGGTTGTTTGAGCAAAATAGCATGAAATGTGAATAATGACCTGAAAAAAAAATGAGCAAATGAGTTATACTGTACAGCTAACTTAAGGGGGGAGAGTTTCAAGCAGAAGAAATGTGAAGTGCACATGCCCTAAGCTGGGAGCACGCTTGTACGTTCAAGGAGCAGAAGGCTGATGAGACTGAACAGAATTAATCAGAATAGAGTAATAGGACATGAGGTCAGAGTTAACATGGGGCCAGATCATGTCAGGACTTGGGAAGAACCTTGGATTTTACCCTCAATGGGTAGGGGAAATGGTTGGATAGTGACAGAATTTGACATGACTGACTCTTAGCCATAGACCTAGAGAGGGGAGGGTAGAGAGAGACTGTTAAAGAAGGGTCAAGGTAGGAGCAGAGACACCTGTGTTGATGCTATTTCAATATTCATGGTGACAGATGCTGGGAGTAGTGGCAATGAAGGTGTGAAATGGTATTGTATTTGTCCATTTTTTAGTTATTATTTAGGCACTGTTTTTTTCCCTCTGTTATGCTAACAGAGAATATATGTAGCTAGATCCATTAAGGCTGAAGAATGCCAAGGAAGGACCAAAACAGATCGAAATGGAGGTGTCACTAATACATAGCAGTTGATTGTTTAGAGTGTTTCAGGCACTGTACAAGTCTTCTGCTGTGAAGGTTTCAAATGTATTTTATTTCTTCAGTCATGTCATATTTTAATGGGTACATAGTACTTTCACTTGGCATCAGTTATGAGTGAGTTTTAAGACAATTCATTATTATACCAGGTAGGATGATGACCGATCTCTCCATTCCTTTGGGGTGACTCTGCCAACAGGGGCAGGTTCCATTCGATTCTAATGTGTGTTGCTGTATATACCCATGCAGCCACACAGCAAGTGGTTCCACTAGCGAATACAGCATTACCGTATTTGTCATGGAAATCAGGTCCTCGTTTCTGGTTGAACTGCCTTGCCATTATTTGCTGAATGCTTTGAATGAAGCATCGTGGAGCTGAAGACAGACCTGCAGCAACTGTAGCAGGTGATTTGTTGGAACTTCGTGTCAGTTACCCTTGCAGAGAACTCTTAAAAAAATGTGCAAGTCTTTTAAATACACAAATCACTTAATCTTGCAACAGCACTGTAAGATACAGTGAGTCCTCACTTAACATTGTTGATAGGTTCTATGACTTTAAACAAAACAGCATATAACAAAACCAGTTTTACTATAGACTAATTGATATAAATAAGAGTTAAGTTTCTAGGGCATCTCATCAATGTTACAACTAAATGATGAACAGGATGACGTTATCCAAGAACCTGCTGTACCATTATTACCATCTATTTATCAAAGAGATAACTGGGGAACAGAAAAGTTAAGTAACTTGTTCAAACTTAAACAACAAAACAACAGAAATGGTACTTGAATCTAAGTTTTGCTGACTCAGAAGTTCAAATTGTGGAAAGAGAGGGAGAAAGACAGGGAGAGAAGCATCAGTATGTGATTGCCTCTCACACACCCCTTACTGGGGACCTACCTGCCCAGCAACCCAGGCATGTGCCATTTGGTTCACAGGCCACCACTCAATCCACCGAACCACATCAGCCAGAGCAAAATATGTCTTTTATTTTATGGAAAAACTGTAAGCAACTTTTTGGACAACTCAGTAGCTGCCTGAATGAAAGTATGGGAGTGAAGACTTGGAAAGGGGCTGCTTGGATTTTCCTGAGGAACTTCCCAATGCAGCTGTTACCATTTTACCAGAAGTGGCGTGCAGTAATGGGAGACAGGAGTCGGTATTTAAAGGTCAAGGACTGTAGCTTGGAAACAGCTAGAACTGTCCACTATTTTAGGTGCATCATATTTTATATCCATGTTTTCATGGTAGTAGAGCAAAGAAACTACAACATATATAATAGAAAAACAGAGCTTTATTGAAAACTATGGACTAGTCTAATCCTAAAATATGTATGTCCTCGACAGATTTTCACTTGAAGCACAAGCCTATAGACATAGTATAATCCTCATAATATTATATTTTAAAATATCCTTCATTGTTTTAGGGAGGAGCTAAGGTAGTTTACAAGTATACATAAAATGTAACAAGATCATGAGCTAAAGGTGGGACAATGTAAAACAAAAGTGGAAGCAGAGCAGAGGCATAAATCAGATTAAAGACGCTTGTAACAAAGAGGAAAACTTGACACATTCGCACCAGATGGGCCACTGAGTTGGCGCTAAGACTTTAAGCAGTGAACCAATGCCGTACACATGTATATCCAATTAGAACATAGAGAAAATCAGTGTCCTGTTAAAAAGTCTACTTAGCAGTTTGTAAAGAAAGAAACCTGATTGGATGGCTTAAAAAAAAATCAAGGCAAGGAAAATTTGGAGTTAAAGTGGAAAGGAAATTCTGGCTTTGAAGTATATCTTAAAGAAGGCATGAAAAATATTCTCTATGCAGGAAAAATATTCACACTATGCAGTAAAAAAATAAAAGGAGTTTCTTTTAAACGTTTGCAGTGACCTGAGAGGCAACCGGCGTAAGGCAGAGAATGTCACTAAATGTCACTAACACGTTTCCTGCACATTTATAAGAAGTATGATCAACTCTGCTGTGAGTTCATACTACCTTATGTATTTGATTTGTGGAGATTATATTTACTTTGCAACAACTTGAGGAAGATAGTAGACAAGAAAAAATAGTAAAATGGTAGCAGTAGATATGGAATTAAACTATACCTAAAGTAATATGCTAAAATTCACAATACTTTAATAATCCTAATTAGAATGCAAGAGTTTTGAACTGCCTTAGGAAAAACAAGAGCATTGATTTGATGGCTAAAATTTAAAAATATTACATATTTTTAAGTACTACTTCTTAAAATGTCCATTTTAAGAACATTTCAATGTCCTGAAATGTCCGTTTCAATATAAATATTAAAAAAATTTTCCTATTTATTTTCTTCCCTTTATCTGTAAGTAAAAATTGGGTGAACAGATAACCTCGGAAACTAATATACTGAAGAAAGACTTGCTGAAAAACTTCACATGACTCCTTTAGAAGTGCTGCTAGGAAGAGAAATTTAACCTATTTTAGCTACAAAATGGGCGAGGTCGGAGATTGGTTTATACTAACTGTTACATGGGATGCCAAAGAAAATCTGCCTTGTCCACTTGAGCTCCAGGGAGCCAAGTGTATAGCCATTGTATATATTATATTAATACTTATTTCTATCAAAATGGATACTTTTAAGGACTTGTAGAGACAATTCTATAAATGGAAGCGCTCCCGATGATTCAGCTGGTAAGTATTTCTCTGTTCGCCCTTTTGCTGATGGGCTACCGCTTTGGCAAGGGCACTCCTCCTGGAAATTCAACCTGTTTCGTAAGGCATTGGGCAATTGACATTCTATCAGGTGGGCGGCGAGAAATTCTGATTGGCTGGGCCGGAGAGCCCAGGACGCGGCCCGTGCACTAGCGGCTCATTCCGTTCGCTGCTGGGAGAAGCGGCGCACTCGAGCTCCGCCCCGCCGAACTCGCGGGAGCGCGGACTTGGGCTAGCATCCGCCGAAGCTTTCCCAGTAAGATCTGTCTTTCCTAACCAAATTTGCGTCCTGGTGGAAAGAAATTCGCGTGGGAGGAAAGCCCGAGGTAGGCACACGCGAAGTTGTTACTGGATGGGGAGAGTCCTCGGGAAGGTTGGGAAGTTTCTCGAGTGGACCCCTGGTGGGAGGCGGCTTCGGAGGGGATGGAAGGGGAGATTCCAGCTGGAGAAGCCCGCAGGGACCCGGTGGGGGTGAGACCTAGCGGTAGGTACTCAGGGAGCTCCGGAGCACCCCCAGCCCGAAGTTTCCGACGGGCCTCGTGTACTGGATTACTAGCCGTGAGCGTGAGCGAGTGGAGCCTGGGGCGCAGACTGTGGGTCCCTGAGCGGGAGGTGGGTGGGCGGGCGGAGGAAGCTCTCTTGGCGCAGCCAGGGTAGCTGGGAGGAGGATCCTCCTTGGCAGCGGGCAAAGTCCGAGTGCAGCGGCTGGTGGCAGGTCGTGCAGGCGAGCCTCCGCAGCCCGGAGCATCGGCGGGAGCTGGGCCCTGTCGCTCTCCCGCTCCGCTCCTGGGACTCAGAGTCACCTCGGCCCCTGTGATCACACCTTCGGCTCCTCCGCTGTGGTTTCTCCTCAGGTCCGGATGGATCGTGAAGAAGGCGGCAGTGGAGAAACAGGGGAAAAATTCTTGAAAATGGACAAAAAAAGGTAGCCAGTTTGTTTCACTTTCATACTTTACATTGCCTGAGAGATTTGGGCGACATCCTTTTCAGCTTTACACACCGTGTTTATCGTCCTCCTGCTTGCGGCTTGTGCTCGGCTCCATGGTCTAGTCTCTTGCTTCTGGTCAAACAGTCACAAACTTTGCATTGTTGATGGTATGGCAGGTGGCCCCATGGCCAAAACTACATTTAGGTGTTGATGTCTCTCAAAAGGCAACGGTATCTGACATTTGTAGAACTTGTGAAAGAGACTAGTACCAAAACAGCTGTTAGCACGATGTGAAATTCCGATGTCTGTAGGTTTGGTAATGTAACCACTCAGGGAGTGGAGATATATATATATATATATATATATATATATATATATATATAGAGAGAGAGAGAGAGAGAGAGAGAGAGAGAGAGAGGGAGGGAGTTAAATTTGAATTGGAAATTTTCATATGAACTCATCGGGTTTTTTAATAGTTCAATTTCTGATCAGGGAAAGGGACAGTAGCATTGAGCACACTGAGTGCCAGATCTTGGTTTCTAAATACCATTCTTCACTAGAAGGACTGTGAACCCTGTGGAGAAATGGCTAATTCCAGGCAGGTCTGGGCAGGTGAAAAGGGTATATGGTGCTATGTCCGAACAAGGAAGTGGATTAAGTTATCCAAGGATACAGAAATTTGCTTGAAGGTGTTTCCACTGACCACAGATAGGACAGTATGAGAAACAAGAAGAATAATGACAAAACCTGACTGTAAAATACTGAATATAATCTATGAATCCATAATAAAATTCTGGGAGGAGGAGAAAAACTAAAAGGGTGAGGAGGAGAAAGAACAAAGGAACATTCTGTACAGAAAAATGCCAATTACCATTTTTGAACCTGCATTGTTATGATCGATTCAGGCAAGGATTGTTAATGGAAAAGTTGTATCTAAGAATTATCCAAAATTCTCACTAATTGGAAAAAGAAAACTGAGCTTTTCCAGTGGAGAGATTCTGCAGTTAGTATTTGAACCCAGTGATCAGACCTGACCCCATTCATGATGGAATACACAGTGTTAGTGACGCCACCTAGGAAGCATGTTAGCAAAAGCATTTAGTCTGAATCCAACCAAGCTTCTAAACTGATGTTGTCCAATAGAAATATAATGTGAGTCACATTTGTGACCATTAATTTCTAGTAGCAACATTAAGAGAAGTAAAAGGAAACAGGTGAAATTAATTTTGAAAGTATATTTCAAGGAACCTAGTATATCCAAAATATTATCATTTCTACCTATAATCAGAATTATTAATCAGATACTTTACAATCACTTTTTCATTCACTGATGCCCTCTTAACTGCAGGGGTGTGTTTTAAGACCCCTGGTGGATACCTGAAACCAAGGAGAGTTCCTAACGCTGCATACACAGCAGACCCTTGAACAGCGCAGGTTTGAACTATACAGGTGTACTTACGCTCACTGTTTTTTTCAGCTGACCCACAGTCCCAACCTGTGTTGTTCAAGGATCATCTGACAATTGGGAATCTGAGTATGCAGAGGGCTGACTAAAGTTATGTACAGGCACTCAGCTTCCTTAACCCTCCTGAGTTTTTTAAGGGTCAGTTGCACTATATTTTTTCCTATATATACATACCTGTGATAAAATTTAATGTATATGTTAGGCACAGTAAGAGATCAACAATAATAACTAAAAATAGAACAGTTGTAACAATATTCTGTAATAAGAGCTATGTGAGTGGCTTTGGAACCATTAATAAAGTAAGGGTTACTTGCACACCAGCACTGTACTCCCCTGACAGTAGACCTGATAGACAGCTGCTAAGTAACTAAGAGGCAGGTAGCTGTGCAGCATGGTGACTTTGGTCAGAGGGATGATCCATGTCTCCAGGGGGTGGGTGCTAAATTTCATCACTCTACCCAAAGTGGTGCACAATTTAAAACTTACAAATTGTTTGTTTCTGGAATTTTCCATTTTGTACCTTTGGACCACAGTTGACCACAGGTAACTGAAACCATGGAAAGAGGAACTACAGATATGGGGTGACTACCAAGTTTTCAAATCTGCTGTGTGTTTATGCTTATCACATATCTCTATTTGAATTCAGTGTGAAACAGACATATCCAAGATGTGGAACATTCTGTAAGACATCTGTTCTTGTTCCTACAAAAAGTCAGTGGGGTGAGGGTGAGGAGCAGAAGGACTTCTAGATTTAAGAAAGAGACTAAAGAGATATAACCACCAAAAATAATGTGTGGACCTTGATTACATCAGAGTTCAAAAAGAAAAAACCTATAGAAAACTTGCTCTCTTTTTGTATGTGATGATGGTAGGAAAGCATTAGCAGTGATATTTGCAACTTAAAAATGGTTCAATAAAATATTAACAGTGACAATGTATATTTCAGTTGAAAACTGAAGAAAATGTGGTAAAAATGTTAATAATTGTCAAGTCTAGGTGAATGTGTTATTATTATAACCACTTCAATGTTTCTGCTTATTTAAAAATTTTATAATAAAAAATTTTCCTATAAACAAAAAGACTTCACAAGGTAGAAAGTAGATCATTTCCTTTTGTTTTCAACCTAAAAAAAACCCTCTTGGTACTTTAAAGAAATTAGGACGCAAATGGCGATGTTGGGGTAAGAAATATTGAGAGTTTGTGGAGGAAGTGGTAAGGTCGGTTCAAGTCTGCACATGACTTCATTTTAGTGTTCCTTCTTATTGGCCTACAGACTTGTTTCAAACTAGAGATTTTTTTCAGTTAAGTATTTCTCATTGTGTTCATCATCGTTGATATTAATCTGTTTTTAATAAACCTATACTTCCCCCCCAGTTTTATTGAGATATAATTGACATACAGTCCTGTATAAGGTATAAAGCATAATGGTTTGACTTCCATGTTTAATGAAATGATTACCACAATAATTTTAGTTAACATCCATCTCATACACATACAATAAAGAAAAAAACAAGACGTATTTTTTTCCTTTCAACAAGAGTGCTTAGAATCTACTTTCTAAACAATTACCGTGCGCCATAGAGCATTGTTAACTATAGCCATCATGGTGTGCATTACTAAACCCCTTGTACTTAAGCTTACAGTTGGAAGTTTGTGCCTTCCTTAACCCCACCCCCACCCCAGTAAGCACAAATCTGATCTCTTTGTCTATGAGTTTGCGGGGGGGGGGGGGGGAATTTTTTTTTTTTTTTAAAGATTTGTATTTATTTTTAGAGAGAGGAAAAGGGAAGGAGAAAAAGAGAGGGAAACATCAATGTGAGAGAGAAACATCTATTGGCTGCCTCTGGCACACGCCCCAGCCAGGATGAACCCACAACCTAGGCATGTGCCCTGACTGGGAGTTGAACCAGCAACATTTCACTTTGCAGGATGGTGCCCAACCAGCCAAGCCACACTGGTCAGGGCTGGGTTTTTTTAAAAACTATGTATTCTGATTTATAGTTGTAAGGAAGCATGTGTTTTGTTTATAGGTATGATGGCTGGATGACTATACCACTGGGAATATCTGTATTTATAAAGATTCTTAATTAAAATGAGGTTTGATGAGTGACTTCCCTGTGGTCAGCTCTGTGTTTCAAGCTGACGGGGGAAGTGAATAATCAAGCAGGGGTGGGAGTCCTTGTGGAAGTGCACATCCTTGCAGTGCACTCAGAAGTGGACTCAGAGGCCCAGGTTGCACTGAATATCTGGTGTTGAGGGGATAGACTTTTCAGTTTAAATCTTGACTTTGTTCTGAGCTGTGTGACCTTGGATAAGCTAGTTAGCTTCTGTCACCTGCAGTTTTCTTATCTCTCAAAAGACAAAAATGTGTCTGCTTTACAGAGATTAAAATTAAATAACTTTGGATGGTGAATGCTCAATGCAATATACAGATCATGTGTTACAGAAATGTATGCTTGAAACCTATATAATTTTATTAACTAATGTCACCCCAATAAATTTAATACAATTAAAAAGTATTAAATGAGATCATGTATGGGAAGTGTTTACTTAGCCAGGGACTCAGGAACATTATAATGTTTCCAAAGTAGCAGCAGTTTCAGAGAAGGAAAAAAGTAAATAAAAAGCTTGGAGCTAAAACTTGATTATGTGTGGCTATTTTTCTCCTCTCATTCTGGTTCCAGGGTTACTGAAACCAGGCCTTTACCCAGAATAGGGTGGGACCACGTTTGAAGAGTTATGTTTATATATTTTGTGTGTTTATGTCTGTCTAACATCACTCCAAAGCCAAATATGGGGTAACTCTGGGTTTTTTTTTTTAAGTCTCTTCAACTCTGACCTTGTTAGTGTAAAGAACAATGACAAAGAAGAATATACTTTTTAAACTTGAAAACCTGTGTAAAAATGAGGTGGTAGTTCTCTGAAACTGTCTTTCTTTTGTACATTTGAAAATAGAGATGCAGAGGAGGGTGATGGTTGGTTTTTCTTCATGGCCTAGGTGGCAGTTACAGAGTGGAAAACGGGTTAGTTACAGTTAGATTCATTTGAATCTAGTCTCAGAATCATAATTGACTTTCTTATTGTGCCAGAGGGCAGCTGTTTTTGCAGTTCACAGCCCGTCTTCCTTCACTTTGCTACGTATCTCGGTTGCATGTATTGCCATAAGGGTCTGTTTAGGGCTCCAAACATCATTTCAGAATTAGATTTGCTTGTAGTGATTTAATTACTTTTCTTTCTAGGTTGGTTTATGCCCAGCATCTGATCGCCACTACCCTCCACTGGTAGAGGGAATGATTAAGGTTAACCTGGGTGCTTGATATTCTATCTACTTCTAGAATTACTTAGGTGATAATGGCATTAGTTTGGGAGAGGATGAATGATTTTCTAATTAGAGTAAAAACAGCTCTCTTCTCTAGTATTTTTTTTTCTAATTGCAAAAGTAGTGTGTCTGTGTGTGTGTTTATCATAGAAAATTAGGAAATATAAAGGCATAAGAAAATATTTTGATAAAAATCTCAACCCCCCAGTGATAACCATACATATAGATTTCCAAGATACATGTAAACATGTTTAAACTTCATAAATGAGATCATATAGAGTAACCTGGTTTTTTTTTTAAATTGAATAATACATTATAGGCATGTTATAAGTTCTATGTTAGTTTGGTAATTTAAAATTTATATAGTTTTTTTTTAATTGTAACTCTATTCCTGTTTTTCAGTAAAAAAAATGAGAAGAAAGAAAAGAAACCAACTGTCAGTATATTTACGATGGTGAGTTTTGAATTTATTTACTATACAGAATACTTAGGAAATTGATTTCTCCTTACCTGGAGAAGAGATATTTCACCTCATACAATTATTTCTTGGAGGGTGTGTTAATGGAGAGGTAAAATGTATTGGTTTGATTTAGCTTATTTGCAGGGAAGTGCTGATTTTAACTTGCCATGTGAATTGAGCCTCAGTAGCCATCCTTCCTGTGTTAGATTTCAGTGTCCTCCTTATTAGTTATGTCTCCAGTGATCTATGGCAAGCATCTCTCCGAATGATAACAGATCTCTCAGCTACCGGGATGAGACCAGCCATGTGGGGTGTGGTTCAAATAGGACACGAGGTTCCCTGTTTTCAATGACTCTGAAATGGCAGTTTTGAATCAAAGTCCCAGGTACTTATATAATAGTTTACAATGAATTGTTTTATTACTGCTACTTAGTACATGTAATATCCTTTGTGCTGAGTAACTGATAATCTAGAATTTGAAAACCTTAATATAATTCTTGATCTCATTTTCTCCTGGCACAGTGGTTCTCTTTAATCAATTGGGAATAAGACAGGTGCTTTATAGATATGGCTGGTTGATGGTCTCTCTCTGTCTGAAATGAACTGAAATTAATTTTGAAACCAAAACATTTCTGTGTTTTGTAGTTTTTATTATTTGCAGCTTAATTTTTATTTATTTATTTTTAGAGAGAGGGGAAGGGAGGGAGAAAGAGAGGATGAGAAACATTGATGTGTGAGAGAAACATTGATCCATTGCCTTTCTCATGCCCCCAGCCAGGGACCTGGCCTGCAATCCAGACATGAGACTTGGCCAGGAATCAAACAGGTGACCTTTAGGTTTGTGGGACAATGCCCAACCCACTGAGCTATACCAGTCAGGGCTTTGTAACTTAAATTTTAAAGGAAATCTCATATTTTAGAAAATTTAACAGACCTAGTACACTGAGGTAACACTATCAATACAATTCAAGCCACAGAAGAATGAAAATCTGGAACTACAATGTGAGGTAATAACACACATGTGGCTCTATATGCCATGTGTTGTTTGAAATATCTTATATATGCCTCATTTTGTTCCTTACAGAGATAGATACTATTGGGTTGGCCAAAAGGTTTGCTCAGTTTTCCTCATAAAATAAAAGATACATTTTTTTGTTTTCACCAATAACTCTATTGATTTGGATATTTTAAGTATGTTGGCTATCTCCTACATGGTAGAATGTTGATTGTTCTCAATTAATATCTCGATTTGATTGCTATCAACTCAACTGGTCTACACGACCATGGAGCATCATCCAGCAAGAAATCTCCAACATGAAACTTTGCAAACCACTTTTGAAATGTTTGACCAGTCACAGCATCTTCTCCATACACTGCACCAACCTTTTCTGCATTTCAATTGTGCTTTTACCTTTCTTGAAATAAGAAAGCATAATATGCCAGAAATGTTGCTTATTTTCTTCCATCTTCAATATTAAAACTGGCTACAAAAAACTCGCCAATTTTGATAAGATTTTTAAAATACATGCTGATATGGCAGCTGTCACAATACAATCTAATGATACTGTTTTGAGTGGAGTTAAAGACAACTAAGCACTGCTGGAGCTATCATATGGAAAAAAAACAAAACAAACTTTTTGGCCAACCCAATATTCCTCTGCGATAAATACTATTGTTATTCTAATTTTGCAGATGAAGAAACTGAGGGCAGACACAGCAACTTGCCCAAGAATACACAGTGGGGCCAGGATTCAGACCCGGGAAGTTCACATTCTAAATCACAGTGCTCAGGATGGCATAGAAAAATATATTCTAGGCCTTTTGACAGAGTACTATACTACTAATGTGTCCTTTTCTTGAAAAGTCAACATAGAAAACTGTGAACTTGTATGTAAAAGCTAAAACACAAGTACACATTAAGAAAGTTTAACAATAAAATGCCAATGTTACTAGATGGCTTAATTAATAACAGTGTCCAGCTAAGACAAAAACTCATGTGTGTTGGTGGTTTCCAAGAACCCAGGTTTGATGATTCAGTAGAGGAACCCCCAGGACTCAATATGGTTAAGGTGTGTTATAGTAGAAGGGTACAAAGTAGAATCAGCCATGGGAAAAGGCACAAAGAGGGACATTCAGGAGAAACCAGGCACAAGTTCCCCTCCCCAGGTGATGAGTTGTGACAACACATGTAAAAGGTTGTCTGTCAGAGAAACTCAGAGGCTGGGTGTGCAAGGTTTTTACTGGGGTTGATCCTGTAGGCCCAGCACATACCAAAATTCCAGACTTGCAGAAGGAAGGCAGGTTTTCAGGATAAATCCCATTGTGCAAATAGTTCAGGCTGCTTTATCAGTTAGGATGGCCATAACCCTCCCCAAATCCAGGTTCTAGATTTCATCCTTGTATGCAGGCCTTTCTAAATTTAGCCCTCTGAGGCTTCCACTGTTAACTGTTTTCTGCATACCATCCCTGTTCCCTTATTTCTACTATGAGACTTCTTAGAAATCTTGAGAAAGTGATAAAAAAGATAAGGAACATTCAATTTTTTTCTACTAGCCTTTATTTTATTTATATAAGGTCTTATTTCAACACTTACAGAAACATATAAGTAGAAAACAATTGAAAGCTCGTGAGGAAATGGGGACCAATGGAATTATGGGCAGGAAACATGAAAGTTAGGCTGCAATTCCTATACAAAGCACTCCTGAAAGATTGTACACACTGTCCAGGATTATGCTGTGGATTCAACTCTCAGCTTTCTACTTTATGTATCTTGTTGAAATATTAGTTTTTTTTCCAGATAGCTAATAGCTAGCAATGCTACCTGCTTCCTCTCTGCCAGGCACTTGTTAAGCACTCCATACATATTTTTTTAAAGATTTTATTTATTTATTTTTAGAGAGGGAAGGGAGGGAGAAAGAGAGAGAGAGAGAGAGAAACATCAATGTGCAGTTGCTGGGGGCTGTGGCCTGCAACCCAGGCATGTGCCCTGACTGGGAATCGAACCTGCGATGCTTGGTTCACAGCCCGCGCTCAATCCACTGAGCTACGCCAGCCAGGGCTCCATACATATTGTTTAACTTAATATTCACCATAACTTGCTGATGTAGGCACTTGGGTTATCCTTATGATCCAGATGATGAAAAGGACTCAGAAAATGTAAACAGTACATTCAAAGTCATTAAGTCACAAAACAAGTAAGAAGGCAAGTCAAGAATTTTGCCCAGATCAGCATAGTCTAGAGCCAGGGCTTTTCACAACTTGAATTATTTATGACAGTTTATGACTGGGTAAGCTTTTATGTGCCTGTAATTGAAGATTCCTTTGTCAATAGTTATCTTCTGATCACCCGGTCATTTCTGAGTCACTGGGGACCACCCGGTTCAGTGTCTCCCTTTTCACCCCTGGTGCCCCTACTGTTCTGAGTGGCCTTTATGGTTATGGATAACCACTCCTTGACCTTCACAGCTGCAATAATCTTTCCTCCTCCTTCACCCCAGCCATCCACTCATATACCCACAACCTGGCTTTTGTTATTTGAAACTTCTGCCTGCAAAGTGACTGGTTGAAGCGGCCAGCCTGAATTAGACAGCCAGCTGTCTTCTCTTTTCAGTCTGCTCACTGTCCTCTCTGGACCCTTAGGCCGCAACCCCTTCCTGTCTTCGTTCTCCTTCTAATCCTGCTTAAAGTAATGACCATCTCTTTCGTTATTCACTTCCCAAGCTAGATACTTCCTTTTACCTGTCACTAGTCATATACAGCCCAGGCAAAATCAGCCATCTGCCTTCTTGGCGCCCGGCACAGCCTGGGTACTGTTCTACCGTTCTATTCACTGTGTCAAACCTCTGCTCTTGCAATTTCCCACTTCTGCCCCCTTCAGCCTCAACACCTCTCGTTCTTGGTAGGTAACCTTATCTTTTATTATACAAACCAAATGGAAGCCACCTGACAAGTTTTTTAGCTCTTCTCTTCCATTCTACAGATATACCTACCTGTACCTGGGTTAGTACCCTCTTCTTTCCCCTTTATTACAACAGAGGCAGCATCTGGTCCTTAAAACTCACTACTCACTTGTACTTTGGGTCCCATATAATCTGCCTTCTCAAGAACCTTATTTGTTATCATTTCTTTTCTGTGTCTTCAATCTTTCCCCCTGAACTGGGTCTTTCCATTGACATTTACACATTAGGTGTCTTTAATTTTATTAGTGTCTTTCTTAGTGGATTTTAATCAGCATTCCCCTCTAGCTTGCTTCCCACACAAGAGTTGCTTTAGCCTTCTGTTTCAGTTTCACCTTGCAGTCACTTCTTTTTTTTTTTTAAGTTTATTTTTTAAACCCCATCCAAGGATGTCCTTATTGATTTTAGAGAGGGAGGAAGGGAGAGAGAGAGAGAGAGAGAGAGAGAGAGAGAGAGAGAAACATCAATGTAAGAGATGAACATCAGTTGGTTACCTCCTGTACCTGCCCTGACCTGGGATTGAACCTGCAACCTTTTGTGCATGGGATGCTGCTCCAACCAACTGAGCCACCCGGCCAGGGCCAGTCATTTCTTAACATACTATAATTTGGCTTTGTCTCCACCACTCACCAAATTCAGTGGACATGTTTTGATTCTATCCTGACTGGTAAGCACTTGTCACTCTCCACCATAATCTTTCTTTTGTTTGCTTCTGTAGTGCTGGAGTCTGTTGACTTTCCTCTCAGCTCCTCGATTTTTTCTTGTGTCACCTTTGCCCGTGAAGTTCGAGTTCCTCAACCCCTTCTTCCAGGAGTCAGTGATGATGCTGGCATTTCTCTAGTTTCATGCAGCTGTTTCCTAATTGTTTTCATGCAAACCCCCTGCACAACTATAGTACCTTTTGTCTGGTTTTAGTGGTATCCTACTGATTTCTAGTTGCTTTTGTTCCTCCATGGAAAATACTGGCACGTGATTACCTCTGCTTCATTTACCTGTGCTCTCATTATTCTTTTATTTTTGGTAACTTTGTTAATGACTCCTTGCCTCAACATTCTTTGACTTCTTTGGTTCCAACAATCTTCACCCCTACTTTATCTTAGTTAAGTTACATTTGTGGATGAAAATTTTGGACTTATTATCTGAGTGGACTCCCATCTCTGAAGCTGTAAACTCAAATGGATATCTTCACCCTCAATTTCTGATTCCTTCTAGCTTAGCCGTTCCTCTTTACTATCCTTTTTCTCTTTGATGTTGTGCATTCATTTCCAAGAGCTGCTGTAACAAAATACCACTAACTTAGTGGCTTAAAACAATGCAGATTTATAACCTTACAGCTCTGGGGCCAGAGGTCTCACTGAGCTAAAATCAAGGTGCCAGCAGGGCTGAATTCCTGCTGCAGGCTCCGAGAGAGAACCTGTTCCCTTCCCTTTTTTAGTTTCCAGAGGCTGCCTGCATTCCAAAACTCATGGCCCCTTCCTTGCATCACTCTAACCTCTTACTTAAGTCTTCATTCATTTCTCCTGCTCCTGACTTTTATCCCCTTGGCTCCCTCTTATAAGGACCCTTGTGATTGCATTAGGCCCACCTAGGTTATCCAGGATAATCTCCCCAATTTAGAATCCTAACATATGCAAAGTTCCTTTTACCATGTAAGGAAACATATTTGCAGGTTCCTGGGATAAGGGTGTGGATGTATTTGAGAGGAAGAGGGAATTATTCTGCATTCCACACCTGGTCAAGACTTTGATTGATTGATTGATTGATTGATTGATTGATTTTTATTGATGAGAGAGAGAGAGGTTTGTCGTTCCACTCATTCATGGGTTGATTCTTGTATGTGCTCTGACTGGGGATCCCACAACCTTGGCATATTAGGATGGCACTACAACCAGTGGAGCTACCCAGCTAGGGCTTTGTTTGCTGTCTTCATCAGTCTCTTTGCTACTAGTCCTCCTCCATTTCTGCTTTTCTAAAAACTATTTTATCCATAGGAGTCACATCAGATCACCTCAGTTCTCTCCTTAAAACTCTAGTTCCTTTCCTTTACACTTAGATGGGAAGTGTAGAGTAGACCCCAAACTCCTTCCCGTGGCTATAAAAGGCCCTCCCTCTGACCTGTCTCATCTCTGACTTCACTTCACACTCTTCTTCTTCACTCTGCTCTTGCCACAGTGGAAATTCTGTTTGGTCCTTGAGACACACCAAACTTATATTCATCCCAGGACAAAGCTTTGCATTTGCTCTTCCCATCTGGAATGCTCTGCCTCCAGATTGTCACATGACTGACTAATTTATAGCCTTCCTGTCACTGTGGTCTCAGCTCAGCTATTGCCTTCTCAGAGAGGTGTCCCTGATTAGCCAGTCTAAGCCAGCTGACCCTGCCTGTCACTGTGGCTCGGGCTCCATGATGGCAGAAGTTTTGTATGTTTTGTTCATTGATACACTCCAAGTACCTAGAACAGTGCCTGGAACTTTAGTAGGTACTTGGATATTTTACTATTTGTACTAGAATGCAAGGTTTATGAGGCGAGGTATCTTGTCTTATTCACTGTTGTTGCCAGTACCTACAACCAAACATGATCCTTAGTAGGTGCTTAATAAATATCTTTTGGATGTTAAATGAATGAGTGAATGAGTGAATGGATTTACCCTCTGCAACCAGATACCATGGTGAGTTCATATTCACCATCTAGGCTGCTGAATATTATCTAAACCACTCTTCTGCCAGCACTTTCTATTCCCCACTCCCTCCGGGAAGCCCAACCCCGTCTTTCAGTGTTGATGAACCTTCTAATGTGTGATTCTGGTTCATCCCCTCTCTTCCCAGTCAGCACCTAACTATATATTTTCCATTTCCTTGTATTTAAAAGGCTCCAATTATAATTAACTTATACTTCCATCTTACATTTCACCTGATATGTTACAATTTTTTTGGTCAAGCTGCTCCTTCATTGTAAGCTCCTGGAAAGTCTTATTAATTTTTACATTTCTAAAACCAATAGCAATATTTACTTATATATAGTATGTTATTATATTAAATGCTTAATTAAAGCTTCTTTTATTAAGTCTTATTTTTATCCTCATAACAACTCTGTGAGGATTATTGTGTACATGAATGTTGTCCTTGTTTTTTACATGTAGATACTGAGGCTGAAGGTTATTAAGAGATTTTTTCCCTCCAAAGTCTCTGCCCTTGCAAGTGACAGAGCTAGGACATTCCACTGAGGTTTTTGTCCTACTCGGCATTATGCTACCACCTTCCTCAGATCTTCTCTCCCCTTTTTTTAAATTCTCACTTGAAGATATGTTTATTGATTTTAGAAAGAGATCAAGGAGGAGAGAGAGAGATAAAAAGAGAGAGAGAGAGAGACGTTGATGTGAGAGAGAAACATCAATTGGTTGCCTCCCATATGTGTCCTGGCCAGGGATTAAACTCGCAACCTTTTAGTGTACCAGCTGAGCTCTGACCAACTGAGCCACCTGGCCAGGGATCCTCCAACCAACTGACGTTCCAAAAACCAATCTTGCGTCAAGCCACAATGAAATAGGACATTCTGAACTCTCTTAACTTTGTCCCAGATTTTTAAAATTCTTGGAAACTTGTTTGCATCTGTGTCCATTCCTAACTTGTTACCTTCTAGCTAAAGAAGGTAACTTCTTGAGATGAAGAGACACATACCTTTGCCTGCTTGAGAACCCTCCTTCCTTCACCAAGTTTTATTATGAAAATTTTCCAACATATACAAAAGTAGAATAGTATAATTCACTTTTACATACCCATTGTCTATGCCTAATAGTTGTTAACATTTTGCTACATTTCACCTGAATTTATGGATTTCATGATGTTTCATATGTAACTACCTCAGTTTATACCTCTTAAAAATTTCCTACAAAACATTTTCATATAAAACATAACACAGTGATCATATTTAACAAAATAAACATAACTCCTTAAAGTTATGTCATGCTCAGTGCATAGGCAAATTTTTCCAATTATATCCCCCCAAAAGCCTTACAATTGATGTGTTCAAAACAGGATCCAATCAGTGATGACATTTGGATATTGTGTCTCCTGAGTGTAGACAGTTTTCTCCTCTTTTTAAATGTCATCGACATGTCAAGAAGACTGTATCTGTTGTCCTGTACAGTCTGTCTCACCTTCTGGACTGTTTTCATTGCTTCCTTATGGTGTCATTTAACTTGTTCTTCCATGCCTTGCATTTCTTATATCCTGACAGTTAGTTCTAAAAATTTTAAGACATTCATGGGAAATATTTTGGTTAAGAAAATTGCACTGGGGTGCTATTTACTTCATGTCTCATTACATCTAAAAAACATCAAATGTCAGGGAATTCTACTTTTTTTCGGTGTTAAGCTTGATCACTTAGTTTAGATGATGACAGATTGGATCCCTGCATTGTAGAAGTATCTCCACCTCCTTGCAACTGGGCGGGAATTTGAGGCATCATGGGATGTGGGGGAGCTTCATCCAGCAGAGCTCCCCTGGGCTGCCACAGATGAGAATAATTCTACCAAGACATGATCTGCTTGGGGAGGAAAGGTGACCAATCTCTCAGAGGAGAAGGGCTTTGAGCCTGTTCCTCAATGGGCTTTTATTGGGTTTAATTTGCACAGGAACACAGGGCATATATGTAAAGCTCATCAGTCATTGTCAGGCAGTAATAATCAAACAATAGATAACATTCAAAGAACTCTGAGGGCTTATTCTAGTCAAGGTCAGATAGAGTGACATCAAAGGGCCATAAAACTTTGGAAAACAAACTCATTTTATGCTTGGACCTTATAATTTAAATTGCAGGCATTCTTAACAAAGCAGGTTTCACAGAATTTTATGCATTCTTTCTTTGGCTTTATTGCCCCTGGAAACTACACCTTCCAGCACAGGGCCACACCCACCTCCAGCATTGTTTCAGGTGGGGGATTCAGGCAGCCAAGAGATTAGGAGACTTTTTACAGATAGAATGAGAACTCAGGCTATGACAAAGCAAAGGGGTGAGGGTTCATCACCCCTTTTTCTGTGGTCCCTAAGTCCTTCCCTAAGGGCCCCTTTGTGACCATGTCTGTCTTAGGTTATCCCTCCCTTGAGAAATCTTACCCATCATTTGCTAAACAGTCATCTGACCGGGGCCAGGCAAGGTGAAGTAAAGGGGCAGAGGCTGTGCCCCTGCCAAGAGGATACATTTTATCTCCTCCATGGCTTATGGTCCCAAGGTCTTTTTACTCAGCCTTAGCCATGGGGGGTTACAGCTTCTGAAACCAGGGAGGGCAGTTCCCAACAATGGGAGATCTCGTTTCGTGTAATAGTTTTAGAATTTACTGATGATCCCTTCCCTCGGGTTCTTGAAACAATTGTTTCCTTTATTCTCTAGAACATTGCTTCATCTCAGTTTCCTTCCTGTATTTTCACCAATCATCTCTTTGGATGATTTACCTATAAATATGGTAATAATTAAATAGCCCTGGACATTGCAAATCCATTGAGTAACCATCCTCTCTCTTCTTCCTCTTCCCCCAAGATCATCAAAAGGACATTCAGCATGCTGTCTCTCTTCGTCTACAAATTATTCTTTCTTTATGAGTGTGTGTGTATATGAGAGAAGGGGAGGGAGAGATAGATAGATAGACAGATAGATAGATATGAAAGAGAGTCATCGAGACACATCGATTGGCTGCTTTCCGTATGCACGCCTCCTGGGGATGGAACCTGCAACGTAGGCCTGTCCCCTGACTGGGAATCAAACCCCCAATGTCCTGGCGTGTGGGATGATGCTCCAACCAACTGAGCCATACTAGCCAGGGCTACAAATTATTCTTAATCCCGCTCAGTTTTTATGTGCTCCTATATGATTTTATCTACTCCCATGTCTTCTGTTACGTACACTTAGTAGCATCACAAAACTACATCTCAATCTCTAAATTCTTTCTCTCATACTTGCTGGGTGAAACTCCCAGGATAGGCAGTCAAACAGGACTAAATGAGATTTCTCTGCCCTCTTTTCCCCAACATCCTGCCTCTTCTCATTTGCCCTAATTCAGTGAAGGGTGTTTCTTGGGCAGCTTTTTCTTGCTGCTTCTACCCTCGGACCTCAAGTTTGGGAGACCACAGCGCTCTCTAAGCAGATTGTTGTTGGCCCTGCTCTGCTTGCTGCTCTTTCCAGTTGAAACGCCTTCCTTCTTGCTTCTAAACCCTTGCCAAACTTTCATAGCTGAGAGGAAGCAGCTTTTCCACGAAGGAAGGAATGACCATTTGCTCAATTTTGTATCTGCTCTATTCTGTACACTGTGCTGTCAAATCATGTGAAACATACATTGTGTTTACTTTTTTCTTTGCCTTCCTCCTGTTTAAACACTGAAGGCAAGAGCTCTGTCTTTTCTCTTTACCTTTGGCTTGTATCCATCATGGAGTAGGCATTTACCTGGTCTGCTTGTGTTTATTATGGTC
The DNA here is from genome assembly GCA_004024845.1 of Tonatia bakeri. Classification (NCBI taxonomy): domain Eukaryota; kingdom Metazoa; phylum Chordata; class Mammalia; order Chiroptera; family Phyllostomidae; genus Tonatia; species Tonatia bakeri. The sequence continues at coordinate 62,907 of PVIA01005688.1, forward strand.
AATGATTAATTAGCTTTGGAGTTAAAATGCCTTGTGGGGGTCTTGATGAGAGAAATCCTTGCATGACAACTATAATTTCTCTGCCTCTATTGAGGAATTTGATATTTTATCCACTTTAATGAAGCATTTGAGAGAAGGTAAATGGTCTCTGTCCAGCTCTTCCTTCGCACGTGTGTGTGTGTGTGCACGTGCGCGCGTGTTAGAGGTAGGTGAATGCTTAGTTAAGACAAAATAATGGTAAAATGTAGCCATGGTTCAATGAAATATGAAAAAAATGCCACAAACAATGTCTCACAAATGCTTTAATTTGTGAAGTGGACAGTGTTTTTAAATTATGTAGAATATATGTCATTAACCCAAACTTAACCTAACTTGGTTACATTTTAAGAGCAAGAAAAATTTTAAATGTGAATACCTAAGAATATATTAGATATTCTTACACTAGACTCCAATTTTCACTGATTTTATAACTTAGCTTCACTTTTTCTTTTCTACTTGATGGACCCTCAAAAACTGTTCGGTTTGTGTCTCCATTTGTCAACTCAACACTTACTCCCACTCCTTGCTTCTGTAAATTCCTTGTTAGCTAACTTGATTGGTTTCTGTCTTTTTGTGGCATATATACATTAGTTCTAAAATTTCACTTTTTCTGCTGTGCCTTTATCTTAATCTTAATCTTTCTTTTGGTTTATGTGACCTGCCCTGACCTCTGGCTTTTTACCCAGTTTCCTCCCTAAAGATCTGCTGACTGTGTCTGAGTCTTAAATCCACACAACCACCCCGCCCGTAAACACCCACAGCTAAAGCTGGCTTCATCCTGTTTCTGTTTTTGTTTTCTTTCATTGGTTTTTCTTTCGGTTCTTACCTGGTTCCTTAAATTGTACAGGCGAAGTAGCCATTGTTCCCCAAGTGGACCTTTCAAAGCGCCCCAAGCCAGTTGCCCTTACTGTGCTCTGTTTTTGTCTCTTTCTAGGTCTAGAGAAGTATTTTCTCCTCATGACTGGCCTACAATTAAAGAGATTACGCTTGTCAGTCGTTATGGCCAAATTCTGTATTCTCAAGAAATCTGGTTTTTGATAAGCATGTACCTTTTTCTTTGTTTCATTTTTTTAAATCCTTACCTGAGCATATGTTACCTGAGGAAAGGGGAGGGAGGGAGGGAGGGAAGGAGGGAGGAACATTGACATGAGAGAGAAACATCCATGTTGCCTCCCATATGGGCCCTGACAGGGACTGGATCCACACCTAGGCATGTGCCCTGACTGGAAATCAAACCCACAATCTCTTGGTTTACAGGATGACTTTCCAACCAACTGAGCCACCCAGCTTGGGCAACAAACATGCATCTTAATTCATTATTTTCCTCCTTCTCACTATTGAGGCCTAATTACATTAAAATCATTTTACATTTATGCTAATGCTATTATGCAGCAGATCTGTGACCTGAGCCTATTTCTTAGAGCAACCAAGTATGTTTATTTAATGGGGTCCTCAGAGAGACCTTTGGCCATCAAGATTTTTCTTGACTAAAACATCTTGATATGAAAAATGGCTTCTATTCTTGGAAATCAGAGCAACAAATACTATATTTCTATTTCTATACCATTAAAGACTTTGAAAGTTTCTCAGAGGAATGTTCCATCCCCCTCATCAAACTTCATGCATAAGAAAAGAAGACATGCTGAACTCAATATGAACAAGTAGATCAAAACTCAATAAGAAGAATCAAGTACCCATTTCTAATTAGGTTATTGCAGTAGTTTGACTTGGACTAGTGTGGTAGCAGTAGTAGGTCTGAAAAATGGTTGGATTTGGGGTATATAAGGAAGATAATGCAAACTATCCATGAAACTGTGCTAATTGTCCCTATTCTCTACATTTCTCTCTCTCTTTTTTTAGTTTCGCTATTCAAATTGGGTTGATAGGTTGTATATGTTGCTGGGAACTGTGTCCGCCATCATCCATGGAGCTGGGCTGCCCCTCACCATGCTGATCTTTGGAGACATGACGGATAGCTTTGCAAATGCAGAAATGTTCAAAAACGTGACTTTTGCAAACATAACCAATCCAGGTAAGTATTGCTGGTGGTACTGATTTTAGTGAAAGCTTGAAGAAAAATCAGTCACTTAGAGTGATATTGCTAAATATGCGCTCATGTGTTTAGTGCGTGGAAGGGTCTGAGCTATAGTTCACATTTTTAATAAGTTTGATAAAATAATATTGACGAGCATTAGAATGCACAGTGGAAGTACTGGCAGAGATATGTAGAAAAAGAGAGAGCTCTGTGAAGTCAGAAATATCCCAGGACATTTCAGGAAGAGGTACAGGAACCTAATCTGGACCTTGAATGATAATAAAGAATCAGTGGAACTCTCCGCCATATCGGACATGGGTGGAAGAGACAGGAGTCCAGGATGTTTCTGGAGTTCATAGTCTGATAAACTGGATGCAGTTAACCATCCAGTAAGATGAAGAAGGGGGAAGGTAGAGTAGGTGAGCAGCTAATATCAGAAATTTAATTTTGGCCATGTCACAAGTTGGGCTCTTTGGAAGCAGATGCTGACATGGAGAAATGGGGCCAAGAGAAGGGGTGCGTGTGCTTGTGCACACATGTGTATTTAGGATGGGAGAAAAAAACTTTGTTTGTATGCTAATGAAAAGGATCCTAAGAGGGGAGAAGGTGATGTTTTGAGAGAGGGGGAAGAGATTTGCTTGTTTCAGTGTTATCCATGAGAAAGGGTGGGATCTAATGCTCAAGAAGAAATATTCATTTTAAGTAGGAGCATGGGTAGTTCATGTACAATAACAGGTAGGAAGACAGAGTATTTGAGTACCAGTGCCCAAAAGTGGGTAGAAGAGGAGGTGAGAATTTGTGAACGTAGCCTTTTGGTTACTTCACTTTGCTGAGTCCAGTAGGAAGCAAGACACTTGGCTGATAAAGAAGGGAGATCTAATGCAGTCCTCCAGGAGAATGGGAAAGCAAATGGGCTGTTAGAATACTTTGGGTGTCAACCTGTACACTCCTCACACCTGATTCAGGAGGGGCTGGCTCCTAGCTCTGAGCTTCCATGTCAACGTCGGTCAAGGATGTATTGATTTAAACTAAGCTACTCAAAGACTTAAAACCTAGAGTGTACTCGAGTGGTAAAACTGTTTAAAATGCCTGTTTGAAAATACACTTGCTAATACAGTGATCCCATGTAGCTTTTACAATGGCCCTTCAGCATTTGTCTATGATGGGTGCCATGAATCCTTTCCCCAGAAACAAGCACATAAATATTCATAACAGTTTGCAGTATTTATACCTTTCATACCTGTCTGTGGATCCTAAGAACCCCTTCTTTGTGATCCTGAAGAGCATACTATTTACCCTAAAGCAGGACTATTTCAATACTGTGAATGCAGGTAATGAGTTGAGCCAGAAAATTTCATTGTATGTTTGAGCTGTGTAAAATCCTTATGCAGTTATTATGTCCCTTCATTATATTTAAAGGGACCTGCCAAAAGAGTTGTGCCACTTTTGAATTGGCACCTTTTTTTTATACCATTCATCAAAAGGGAGGATAGCATCAAAGGTTTCGATGCTGGTCCTGCAGAGGAGGGCAAATGAATTCTCTGATGCTTCTGGAGGGAGAACCAGCCTACTGAACTGCTGAGGCTCCAGACACTCTCAGACCTTTTTTCTTCTTGACCTTCCCCAGGTGGAACCCTGTAATTTTTCCATGAGGGTAGTTTAGGTATCAGAGCCTTCTTGTTGGACAAGAAGTATTCCTCCCTTAAGGAGATTTGGATTTGCTAAGGCTCTTGAAAGCCTGGGAGTGTTAAGCTAACCATGGGGTTTAACTAGACTGCTCTGGACTTTTTGAGAGCAGATCCTTGCCTGGACACACTAGACCCCTCCTTAGCACTCCTGTCTGCTGCCTCACCCTGGTCGTTGGACACCAGCCTTCATCTTCCTCTTTTTTGTCTGTGAACCTGATTTCGTGATACTTGACTCCCGGCTCTTTCCACCTTGTTGCCAATATTTGCCTTTGCCTTAACATCTCATGACTTGGGCCTAGGGATGAGTCTGTGTGAACAAGGATTGACCATTGCTGAACTTCTGTAGGATTCTCATCTTCCTTATGAGACTGCCCAATATCTTGGTAATGAGCCAAGATAAAGGCGATTGTGATTTCAGGCATTTTGTGTTGAAGGTGACAGGTTGATGCAAGTATAAATGATGTTCAGGCAGTTAAAGAAATGAGACTGAACCTGGGTATAAAAAGTAGGACTAGAGGCTTGGCAAAATTTGCTTTGAAGGGATATTAAATGTCCTGGGATAAGATATACAGAAAAGTAGGAAGAATTAGGGAGCCCTAAGCCTTGAGGAAACGCTCAGTTAACAATAACTGAGGCTAACATTTGCCGAGCATTAAACCTGGGCTGAGCACTGCCCTTAGTGCTGCACATGTATTAATGCCTTTATTCCTTTCGTGCACGTGAAGATGGCAACATTATCTATACCTTAAGGATGAGGAAATTGGGCCCAGGTGGTTGAGTAAATTTAAATTGCCTGAGGTCATAAAGTTAGCAGTTAGTCATTACTTGAATCAACGCAGAAGGGCCCGAAGTCCACACGCTGAAGGAAACAGAGGGATCCCAGAAAGGATACGCTGAGGATAACATGCTGATCCAGAAATTAAAGGACATGGGGGAAATTTGCCAAGTCTCATAGTGGTCAGGAGCCAGAGATCCACTTTATATAAGTTCTTGATTATTTTTTGACTCTAGTGGTTCAGTTTATGGTGTATCCACATTTACGGCCTTTCTCTTTTTCCACAACTGTATTCTGGATGTTTCTCTTCAGCCTCCTACCAGACTGTGGGCTTAGGGAGGAAGAAAATGAGACACCCGAATTTTAGTAGGAGTTAATAATTCAGATGAAAAGGGATAAAGTGAAAATAATTTATTTTATATTTATCATTATGATTTCTTCCCTCACTGGTCTAAAACTCCTATGAGGAATAAGAAAAGTATTTGTAAAATGCCAGTTTGCAAAAATAGCATCTATATTTTGCTGCTTAAACTATGAGTGTGTAGATCAAGTGCAGCTTTTGAATGTGTATATTGAGACTTTGGTGTTGTAAACAAAGAAGACATTGCCGTCTGTGTCCTTAAGGCCAGCATTATGAGTAGGCTCCAAACTAGAATCCTGGCTAATATTTCAATTCTAAGTACATACTTTCTAAAAATGTCCATGTGGGATCTGTTTTGTTTTTACTTGTTCAAGGCTTTCCTCTGCTGCTGACCATTTCATTAAAAAAATTCTTAGAGATTTCTAGAAAACTGAATACCAAGTAATAGCAATATACTCGTACTTCCAAGTGTATTGTTTAGTGTGGCAGTTTATTTTTAAAATTTGAGTTAAAACTTGAAATACAACTGATTTTTCTAGAATTAGTGTCATATAGTCAGGTTTTGTTTTGTTTTTGTTTTTCGGTTGCTCTTGAGGGAATGCTTTTTCAGCTAAAAATAAGTTAGTCACGGAGGCTCACCAGGTAAAATATGGAAAAGGGAATCTTCCCTGCCTGAAAGTAAGAGGGGGTGCCCAGAGCCAGGGTCGTCACTGATAGTGTGCTCTCCTGCCCCCTGGCAGTGTCCAGCTTACTCCTCACTAGCCCACCTCACGTACCCGATACCCTGGACCCTGGACCCGGCTACAGCCTGCACCCAGGGCCAGCTTCACATCTTGCCTCCACCACTCTAATTTCCTGACTCAGGGCGTCACTCCTACCCACCTGTATGCAATTCTCCACATACTGTTCCACTGAGCATTAAAAAATACAGGTCACATTTCATAGTATGGAATCAATACAGATTCCCTCCTTTGGCCTATGTGGCCCACAGGATCTACGTCCCCATTGCTGTCAATCTCATTGTTTAACACCTACTCAGTACAGCCCACCCATACTCCCTTCTCCTTCCTGCCTTGGGGCTACGCAGAACCTGCCTGCCTCTCTCCAATCAGTTCTTTCTCCCTCAGAGAGACTTTCTCCTTCAGAATGACTTTTTGTTCCCAGCCTATCTCGAAGTCACGGTGGCATGCTGCTTGATTTACCTACTAGGAGTCATTACTCTCATCTTTTTACTCTCATCTTGTTAATTTATTGGTTTGCATATTTATTACAGCTTCTCAAATGGGCAGAAAGGCATAAGAGGGAAATAAAAATATTTCCTGGAAAAACTATTTCAGGCATTTCAGCAGTGGTACCTTTTCATACGAGGTTTGGGGCCTGAAAGTCAAAAGGATTTCCTTCTTGCACAGAAATCCAATGAGATGAGAAAAAAAATAGGTTTTACTCCCTCTGTTCAGAACAGTTCCTAGCACAAAGTCACTGTGGAAGATGGTTTGAAACCTACCTTGATAATAAATCTCTTGCTACTGGTTAGGAAATCACTAATGTATCCATGTCACATTCTATTTGTACTGTTCTTAGGTGTTCAGTAGTTAAAACTCCTAGACATAAGGAAGTATTTGGGTCAGATAAAAGCGTAATGTAAAGTGATCCGTAAATGATGTGGACTCTTTAGTCATAGTGATGGGCACTGTTTAGTTGTAGGTTTCCTTGAAGTCTTTCTTGGGTTTAGAAAAGACTTTCCTTACCAGGTAGTAAGATAGTGGTCTACTGTATCTTTTTTCAGCCTTAAAATTTGTGAGACACTTACATGCAGAATAGGAGAGTGGTTGGAATATTTTGATATATGGTGCACATGTATGGTGGCTCTGGGAAAGCACCTGTAAATCTTTGAGACAGGCTAGGTTACAGTAGAGAGAGCAGGCTGTGCACTGACGATACAAAGAAACTAAGACAGTCAGTTCTCTCGGAGCTCACACCAGTGGGAGTGGGGGAAGGAGCCAGGTACAAGCCATCATACTTCCATTCTAGTACTGACTTGGTACACTGAATCATGTGTCAGTCATGATGGAATTCTATGATAAGGTTAGTCCCTTTGCTAGAGGTAAGTCATTTGAGGGGAGGTCATATTTGAACCTAGTCATGGAAGGAGGAATCTTTTTCCAGAAGAAAAATTGTAATGGTGCTCCAGGTAGAGAGAGCAGAATGAATTAAGGCTCGGAGGAAGAAAGCTGTCATCAGCCCTACTGTATCTCTTCTCAGTGTGTGGAAAATATTTTAAGTCTATAAGGATGGAGTTCACAAAGAGGCCAAAGACCTGTATTCTGAAAACTATAAGATGTTGAAGAAAATGCAAATAAATGGAAGGATATAACTCGCGCATGGATTGAAAGGATTAATATTGTTTAAATGTCCTTACTACCTAAAGAAATGTACAGATTCAGTGCAATTCCTGTTCATCGCAGTAGCTCAAGTCTCAGTCTCTGCCTGTTTTAATTAATCTTATACTTTGCTGGCAGCTAAGTCATCCCATACTCAACCCACTGACTACTGGTTTTTACACATTATACCCATGAGGCCCGAATTATCTTTCCAGCTACATACCCACCTCTTCTCATCCTCACAATGCAACCCACACCCCAGCTGAATTGGCTTCCTCATTCTTCAGACTTGCTGTAGACTTTTGCTCACGTTGTTCCCTTTGCCAGAAGTTTTTCTCCCCTTCCCCACACCTGTCAGAATCAGGCTAATCAGATCTAGGCTCTCTCACATTACATTCTAATGTAACATTTTAAGTGATTACAAGATTAAGTGTGTGCCTCCCCAATGATCCATCAGTCTTGAGTATGACAATATTTACCATATATTCATATATATGTATATATGTATGTTTAATATAGCATTGCTTGTAACAGTAAAATATTGGAAATAACTGAAATAGATGTGATTTTGAAAAAATAGAAATGTACATATAAAAAGACACATACTGACATGGAAAATTGGCCACTGAATGTGGGCTGTAATTTTATTTTTAAAAATAAGCATGTATGTGTGTATTTGTATATTTGTATACATGTATACAGAAAAAAGACAATGAAACATACACACCACAATATTGAACAGTGATTATTGTGTGTGTTGGTGGAGGAGGTGTATTAAAGTTTCAGTGTACCTTGTCTTACAATGTTAACATTGACTACTGTTACATTAGTGTTGATTACATTATTCTTTGTATTGTATGTTTTAAATAAAAATAAAAACTGGAGAAATGCAGTGTTAGATTTTAAATACTCTGCTTTAATGTCAGGTCTGCACTAATATTTATTTGTCAGGACAGAGACCCTAGAAAAGACTTTTCTCTGTTATCTTTGAGTGATACTTCATAAAGTATTTTAATGCAAGGATACCAATAGTCCTGCTTCTCAGTAAATGTGGGTGTATTCTTGCAAATCAACGTCATTGAAGTTAGTGTGCTGATTGCACAGGGCCACAGTGAAGGATTTGAATGGGTGCTGTAATGTTTACACACAATTAGAACGGAAGCAGTTGGAGCTCTTTGTGTGACTTGTTCAGTGACACAAATGTGATTCATTTTTATGTGCCTATTTGTAATGGAGAACAAAGAGACGTAATGGTACTTGTCTGTTTTGTTTTTGTTTTTCGCCGTCTAGAAATGTTCAACTACACAGATGTCTTCGTCAAGCTGGAGGAGGACATGACCACGTAATGTGACATCTTCCTAACTGTTGTCAAGCTTTTCTGTCTCTAGATTGATTGTGGCAATGTTTAAAATTTTGCATATAGTAAAGATTTAAAATTTGGAGGCGATCAATACCATTGTTGGTTTTCTAGGAGAATATAATGCAGAAGTTTTTTAAGAAAATAATTTGCCACATAAGATGTATTTAAGTTAGGGTTAGGCCTAGATTCGATTTGTGTGTGTGTTGGTAAATCTAGAATATCATACACAGGGAAATTAGGTTTCAAAGTGGCTTTTTAAAAAGTGGAATTAATTAAGAATCACATTATTTTCAACAGCTTTGTTACTATTAGTTTGCTTCCTGGATGTTTTCAGTGATGATACGATAATGAGATCAATCAACAGGATTTTTTTTAACACAGCATGTAATTTTAAACAATGAAACAAAACATCCCAGAATAAATATTAGTCACTGTAACCTTAACTCACCTCAGGGAAGCTTTCATTAATGACTTACATATTTTGAACTTTGTACCCAAGAACAGGTTATAAAAGATGCCCAAAGGTATGAGTTGGTGAATCAGAAGATAATGATTCCACTTTTCCTATGAGTGATGTGGTAGATTTGAAACAGAATGGAGACACTTGATCATTTTCTGAAAGATGAGAAGCAAGTGCTTCCAATAGTCATATGAAAAGGCTTTTTTTTTTTAATATTGAGGAGGATAAAATTGTCCTCTAATCATCTTATAAATGCTTAAACATAAATATATTTTGTTTGAGTAAATGTAAACTGATGGTTAAAAATACACCAACTGATTCTCAAAGCACGAATTCTACTTGTTAAATAGGATTTCTTTGTAGCTATGTTGTGCTAGATTATTAACACTTGGATAGTAATTAAATATTGAGTTATCTACTAACTATAATTTAATACTGAATTACATCTTCCTTGATAAACATTGTAAATTACAAGGTGTAGGTCCGGGACGATATCTTTACCAGGATTCCTGCTGAGTTGAACACTGAGTTGGGAGCAGTAAGATCAGAGACTATCTAATTATTACGTAACCATTTTTTAAAGCTTTTGTATGGTTTATACAAACATTTTTATTTGAAGAGGGCAGATAATGAATAAAATGGGAACATCGATACATTATATTTCATTTTAGGATGTTTGTCTTTAACTTAAAAATTAATTGCTTAGTAAAACCCGAGAGGGTTTAAGTCCATTCTTGAACAGGAAAACTCAGAGCAAGGAAACATACAGTCAACATTTCTGGGTGATCACGGGTCTGATTCCAGAAGATGCTCAGGTTTTTATTGTTAGAATTGAAGCTGGCAGGACTGCTCTTTGATTCATTAAGCATTTTAGGCTAACTCATGATGGCTAGTTGGGCAGATAATATAAAATACTTTTTATTTTCAGGTGTCTCTTGGCATCCCAGTTCTGTTAGATTAATAGCAAAAAGGCCAGGGGACCATTTCTGTCTCTCAGTTCCACTTTCTGGCAAGTCTGTCACTTCTTTCCATTTGCCAATGTGCAAAAAATACCTCATAGTGCTCATCAAGCAGATAGGACAACAGTGGCTGAGCTTACCTGATGCTATGATGCTCCAAGGCAACACGTGTATCTTTCACAACAACTGGCATCCTCTGAGTGCTTACTGTGTGCCAGGCACTGTCCCAAGTGTATTATGTGCATTACTGCATTTCTATTCTATCTCCATTTTACCAACTAGAAAACCAAGACTTAGAAAGGTTAAGCAGCTTGCCTATGAGTACACAACAGGTAACTGAGCCAAAGCAGAAAGCACACTGTTAACCATCCCACACTACACCAGCACAGACGTAGTTGGATGTGTACTATCAATTCTGCTCGTGACAGCCCCTTATTTTTTGTTTAGGATGGTAAGATAGCCAGATAGCTGAAAAAGTAAAAACTAGTGGTCTGTTTGAGAAAGATTCATTAGCTGAGAAGCAGAGTATATGCAGTATTTTTGTTGTTTTTCAGGTATGCCTATTATTACTCTGCAATCGGTGCTGGTGTGCTCGTTGCTGCTTACATTCAGGTTTCATTCTGGTGCCTGGCAGCTGGAAGACAAATATATAAAATCAGAAAACAATTTTTTCATGCTATAATGCGACAGGAGATAGGCTGGTTTGACGTGCATGATGTTGGGGAGCTTAACACCCGGCTCATAGAGTAAGTACCTAGTTTTATGTTGAACTCAGATGTGGTTCTTATTTTTTTTTAATCCTTGCTCCAGGACATGCCTTTTTTTAAACTGATTTTAGAGTGGGAGGAAAGGAAGTGGGGGAAGGGAGGGGGAGGAGGGAGAGAGAGGTGGGGAGAGAGCGAGAGAGAGAGAGAGAGAGAGAGAGAGAGAGAGAGAGAGAGAGAAACATTGACTGGTTGCCTCCCATACGTGCCCTGACCCTGACCAGGGATCAAATCTGGCCAGGGTGGTTCTTATTCTTATTAAGATGAAGAGATAGTACGAGATCTGTTAGATCTTAATACATCACTCGTAAGTAATTAGAAGTAATTAGGAGACTAAATTCCTTCTGAGCAGTGAACATGTCTTACACATCTTTTTGTTCCCATTACATGAGGCAGGACATGAGGGGACCTGCATGAGTAGCACTGAATGACAAAAAAAAAATCCTCCGAGGGTTTGCAGTAGAGCAAATGTGAGACTTTCTGGTGGTATATCTGAGCAAGATCCTAGATGTAAACTAAGTTATCCCATACTCAGACAGACAAACAAACAAACAAACAAAAAACTAACTGGATTGAGGAGAAAAGTTGTGTGTTCATAGTTCTGATATTTATCTCTAACACTGTCTGTTCTTTTAGTGATGTCTCCAAAATTAATGAAGGAATTGGTGACAAAATTGGAATGCTCTTTCAGTCAATGGCAACGTTTTTCACTGGCTTCATAGTAGGATTTACACGTGGTTGGAAGCTAACCCTTGTGATTATGGCTATTAGTCCTGTTCTTGGCATGTCTGCTGCCGTCTGGGCAAAGGTAGGTGAAGCCTGTGGACCCCATGCTTAATATTGGAATATTAAGCAAGTCAGGTGGCCAAGTCTGATAGTAATATTTGTTGATAAACTATTCAGCTGTTCCTACCCCATCCCCACCTGTGGAAGGCTGCTTTTACCAAATGGCCACACTGACTCTGCTCTTGATACTTGGTTTTAAATCTTCTATTCAGATTTAATGGGAGTAAGCAGATGCCACCTCATCAGGACTCTGTGCTGTCCTGGCCAAGGGGTTACTTGGGGATGAAATGAGATAGCAAGGAATAGCTCTCAGATCTCATTCTATGCCTTTATTTTTTTAAGATTTTATTTATTTATTTTTAGAGTGAGGGGAAAGGAAGGAAAAAGAAAGTGAGAGAAACATCAATGTGTGGTTGCCTCTCATATGCCCCTACTGGGGCCTTGGCCTGCAACCCAGGCATGTGGCCCAACTGGGAATCGAACCCATGACCTTTTGCTTCACAGGCTGACACTCAATCCACCTAGCCATACCAGCCAGGGCTCATCCTGTGCCTTGTTAAAAAAGGCATGCTCAACTCTTAAAGAGCTGTGTTCTCTAGCAGACAATCCCATATTCACACAGCAAACAGATTCAAGTTCAGTGAACAACACACTTGTCCCATTCAAGTAAACTTATTGGTTTTGATATTCTTGGTTTTGGAGATTTTGCTTAATCCATAAATCAATGTTACAGTTTTGTCAGCATTGTAAATGGTTCTATGTTTATATATATTTCAATCCATTGGCACAAAAATAATTTTCAAAAATACTTCCTAGTCCCACATGCATGTAAATCCTAAACCTGCAGTTCTCTCTCCCAGTCACAAAGGCAGAGTAAAACTTATTTTCCCTCTTAAGGCTGGGCATGGTATTCACTTTAACTTATTTGATGTAAGAGCAGCGGGCTGTGGTAGAGAGACTGGCCTAGTATGTAATTTCTGTTGGATACAACACAACTTAAAGAAGGCATTACAAATTCTTGTGCCAAGAGGATATCAAATAAAGGAGGGCCAACCAAAGCCAAGGCTAACATAAAATTAATCAGGCTGTAAGTAGTAAGATGTTTTAGACTTTTACTTTATAGGGTGGATATTGTTTTGTTATTGCAAACACTAACTACCATTTATTGAGCATTTACTGTGTCTGGCAAATACATGAGTTATCTTTCTAAGTGTAGCTATTAGGTCATTGTACAGAAGAAGAAACTGAAGTTTTGAGGTGTCTGTTAATTTATTGCTCAGAGTAACACAGGGTTTAAATGGTGTCCTGGGTAGTTAAGTTGCATCTCTGTTTCATTGGGCTGAAACATTTGCAAAAACTTTCTGTGTTAATCAGTTTTTCTATTTATTAGAATATTAAGCAAGTTAGGTTGCCAAGTCTGATATCAGTATTTATGAATAAACTATTTAAAATGTATGATGTCCATTCCAGGTAAGTTAGGAAAACAGTAAATTAATCTTTTGTTAATTAGTTATGCCTTGCTTCAGGTACTATTTGTGTAATAAATGGAACCCTAGGCTTATTACTGGACACATAAGTTTAAATCCTCACTCTACTATAAACTTTGATATGATTTCAAACAAATTTCTTAAATACTCTGGTTGTCAGCCATTTTAAAAGAAATGTGGTCCCGTCTGAGAATTTTCTTTGTCCCTGTGAGCCTGAGGCTTTCCTACCCAAACCCAGAGGCACCAGTGCAAGAAGGCAGAATGGAAGGGCACGCAGTCCCAGCAAGCCCCATGGTCCGGGAAACCTTTTAGATGGTGCTGGTGTCTCTCTTTGCCCCCACCCAGAGACTGGAGCACCTAGAGGTCACAGGAGGGAGAAACCACAGTCCTCTGCCCCCAACAAGAGGTACCCAGTGACCTGGTCTTGAGCAACCACTTCTACTCCCTTAGGCCGCAGAGGCAGAGGCTAGTAGGAGCCCCACCAGCTCCAGGTAACCACTCTGACCAAAATAGTACTACAAAGCCTCCGAATATTAAATCGCCACTAGAACCACAGCTCACAAAAGGAGGCCAAAACTGATACAAAATAATGTTGAATGTGAACTGTAATTGAAAGTTCTTTTTTAAAAAAGTAGGCCAGAAATTGCATGCTAAACCCAAAAAGAGTTACTGCTTGCTAAAGTAAAGGTTTAAATAGGACTCAGAGTCTTCCTAACATAATAGACAAAATGTCCAGGATACAATAAAAAGTTACTTGTCACATCAAAGACCAAGAAAACCACAACTTGAATGAGGGGGGAAAAATGAATTAGCTGACACCAATATTGGTATAAATCAGATGTGAGAATGATTTGACACAAATTTTAAAATAACTATCATAAAAATGCTTCACTTAGCAATTACAAGTTCTCTTGAAACAAAAGAAAATATAGGAAATATTAGCAATGAAATAGTCATAAAAGAGAACAAAATGAATTTAAAGAACTGAAAGATACAACAGCAGAAATAAAAGTCGTGATGGATGACTCAATCTTGTGAGTGAAGATAATAGGTTAGGATCAGCATATTTGGAGATTGAACAATAGAATTCATCTGTTCTAAAATGTAGAGAAAATGCAAAGACTTAGGGACCTGTGGGACAATATCAAAAGATCCAGAAGACAATAGTATTTGTTGCCATTGGAATCCCAAAAGAGGAGGAGAAAGAGAATGGGACTGAAGGAGTCTTGGAAGAAATAATGGCTGAAAATGTTGGCCTGACAACACCGGGCTGTATCTTTAACAATGAAATGTTGACCCAAACTGGCGTGTGGTTATGTGGAGTACCACCCACCAGTAAAATGGAAAGGACTCTTTTATTTTATTTTTTTTACCTGTTTAATGTGTATATATTTTTATTTTCTATAAGTTGTTATATGTTTTATACCTCATTCTGCTTATTTTATTTATCTTTCCTTTTTATTGAGTCTATTGGGGTAACACTGGTTAACAAAATTATACAGTTTTGAGGCACACAGCTCCACAACACATTATTTGTGCACTGTAATGTGTTTTCACTGCCCCAAGTCAAGTCTCCTTTCATCCCCATTTATCCCCCTAGACCCTCTTCCTCTTGATACACTTGATGACCTAGAGGAATCTCCAGGGAATTCTATTGCATGAAAAAAAAGCCAATCCGAAAAGGTTACCTATCATGTGGTTCCATTTAAATAACATTCTTGGAATGACAGAATTGCAGACAGAACAAATACATCAGAGGTTTCCTGGGTTTGAGGTGCGAGGGAGGGGAGGAGAGGTAAGGGGTAAGGCAGGAGGCAGCTATGGCTGCAGAAACTAGCATAAGGACTCCTTGTGATGAAATTGTTCTGTGTCATGACTGTAGTTACATGACTCTACACAGGTGAAAACATTGCATAGATCTAAATATACACCCTATGCGTGTGAAACTGGTAAATCTGAGTAACATTGATGGATTTTACCAGTGTTAAATTCTTAGTTGTGAGATTGTTCTGAAATGTTCCAGGTGTTACTATTGGGAACACTACCTGAAGGGTATATGGGATCTCATTGACTTGTTTCTTACTGCGTGTGAGTCTACAGTTATATAAAAAAAAAAGATTAAGAAAATATGTACAAATTATCTCAAACCTAAAACCTACATTGAGAAATGAAAAAATGGAACAAAGATGAAGGTCAAACTCTCCAAGTGGCAAAAAAAATTGCTTCTGAATATATTTGTTTGAAATTATTTGTGAAATGGTATAATACTGTTAATCAGTATTATATTATGAATTGCTTGTGTGTAATCTTTTTATTTTATTACTATTTTTTTAAAAGCAGGTCATGAAATGATATACAGGGTGAGCAAAAGTAGGCCCACAGTTGGGAGTACATGAAACACAGGGTTTATTCTTGTGTTATTATCTTTTTCTTTTTAAAACTATTTTATTGTTGTTCAGTTACAGTTGTCTGTTACTCCTGTATTATTATGATTAATTATTGTATTATTTGCCGCCTTCTGTAAACCTACTTTTGCCCACTCTGTATAGTATATTACCTCTTGTGTTTCAGTTTTTTTCTTTATTTTTATTGTTGACACTATTGCAGACAGATGTCCCATTTTCCCCCTCTTTACCCACCTCCACCCAGCTCCCGCCCCTCTTCCCCTGCCATCACCACACTGCTGTCTGTGTCTGTGTGTCATGTGGATGTTCTTTGGCTCATCCCTGCACCTTATGTCATCTAGTCCTCCCTCCCCCTTCCCCTTTGACAGCTGTCAATCTGTTCCATGTGTCTGTGCTCTGTTTCTATTTATTTTGTTCTTAGCTGGTGTGTAATCTTTAGTTAGGTTGACTACTCAAGCATTCCAGGTATATAAATAGTAACCTTAGTTCCTTGCCCATTCCCATTGATTCCATTTTTGTAACAGGCCCACTGGGACTGAGTTCACATATCTTTGGCTGGTTTCAGAAAGAGAAGCACTCCAGTGGCTGTTCATTCAGGCGCTGAAGTCATAGGGAGTTAGGCTTGAACCCTGGATATTTCATTTATTTGTAAAATTATGTAACCTCTTCATCCTTCCATTTCCTCACATGTTAAGTGGGAAAATAGTACCTACTTCACTGTGCAGTTGAGAAGAATAAATGAGATCCTGTGTATATAAAGTACCCAGTACTGTTTCTCCCACAGAGTAAATGCTCAGGAAACAAACAGAAGGATCAAAGAGCATTCATGAAACAAAGCCCTCCCTGGTGGCTGCGTGCATTGTTTTGCTCAGAAGAGTCAGCTTCCCCTGGCCTGTGAAACTTTCTTGAAGTTCTGCCACCACACAGTGCTTTTGGTTCCCAGCATTCTGCTGGCCTCCACGCCGACACTTCTGAACCAGAGTGCCATTAGCAATTGCTCTGTTTCCTTGGTGTAGTGCCTCTTTCTCCTGCATTTGTTTATAACAATAGGATATGCCTTCTTTTGTGTAATTGAAGATCACCCCACATTACTAGTTTTATTTATTTAGATGAGGATCCATGAAGCATTCAGTGAGAAAATAAAATTTTTAATTGAATTTATTGTATATCAGCTCAGTGGCTTACAGAGTGAATATATATGTATTAAAAGTTAGAACATCATGACCAACACAAGTAAAGGATTTCATTTTATGCATATATTAACATATACAAGCAGCATGTGTATGTATTTATTTTTACAAATGATAAAATTAACCCATTAAAAATTTACATGACCTGAAATTGCATTTTTAAACAGATACTCTCTTCATTTACTAATAAAGAACTCTGTGCATATGCAAAAGCTGGAGCGGTAGCTGAGGAGGTCTTAGCGGCCATTCGAACCGTGATCGCATTTGGAGGACAGAAGAAAGAGCTTGAAAGGTTTGAATCTCCTTTTTTAAGTTGAGAGAAATGTTAAATTCTGTGTCATCTTTTCTGCCCTTCGGGTTGACAGTGTTGATTATAAGTGTTTTCTCACATACATATGTGTCTTTAAATAGCTTCATCCATGTTACAGCATACCTAATATTCCAGAAAAGTAGTAATTCCAATTGTACTCCTTTTTTTGGTTAATATTATGTGCTTGTTTTTTAACAATTTTTAATTTTTTAATTACAGTTTACATTCAGTAATATTATTCTGTAATAGTTTCAGGTGTACAGCAAAGTGGTTAGACAATTATATACTTTACAAGGTGTTCCCCACTCACCCTGCCCCCAGCCCCTGCTGCTGATATTTCAAGGAAACACCTGGCCTCACATGTAGTTACTACAATATTAGTGACTGTATTCCCTATGATGTAGTTTACATCCCTTTGACTGTTCTGTCACTACCGATTTATACTTCTTAATCCCTTTACTTTTTTCATCCAGCCCCCAATGCCCCCACTCTGACAACCAACAATCCGCTCTCTGTATCTGTGAGTCTTTTCTTATATTTGCCAATTCAAAGCATTTTCTAGTCAAATAGGTAGGTAGTAACATAAAATAGTTTCTTAATGCTGAAACATATTTTATATCCCTGATGATATCATTTGTTTCCAATAGTAAATTCTTATTTATTTGATATACTTGACATATACCACCCTTGATTCTCTAAGATTGAATGAGTGTTTAGTGTAAGATCTATGGGGACAGCTTAATCTGTGGTTCGTTTCCCCTACGGCCCAGCCCCTGGTCAGTAGCTGTGCTCCATGATTTGGAAGCCAAAAATATAACTAAAAAGCACATTTGTACAAAAGCTCAGCATCTTTTTTACTGTGTTGTTTAATAATTTTCTTGCAACTAGTCCCTTTTAATAGATTTCTTAGAGTATAAAATGGTAATTTATTGAAATGTATAGTATTAGAATCATTGATTTCTAAACAGCAGCAGAATTTACTTAAAATATGTCTGATGTTACAGTATTTTAGGTTAGGAATATATACATTGAAAATAGGAAAAATTAGACTATATTGATTGGAGGATTGTAATTGTTTGGTAAAGCCATACAGAAAACCCAGTGAAGTCTGTGAGTCAGAAGAATGACCCCACTCCGGAGAGGAGGGCCGGTGGGTTCCGAGCGGGACAGGCCTCGGGGTCTGCGGTCCTGGCAGTGTTTTGTTTCCTGACCTCAGCTGCGGTTACTTGGTCGTTCACAATATAATTATTCTTTAAATTGTACAAGTGTGTTTGGAGTACTCTTTTGTTCATGTGATACATTTTACCCCACAAAGAAGCCCTCCGATAATTATTTGTGATGATATAGTGCACTAGTCTGAAGGAAAGACCTATCTCAAATTTTTGCTAAGGTTTTTGCTTTTCCCTTCAAATATGTCTGACTACTAACCTGAGCCATCTTCCTTAGTGACCAAGCAAACACCCAGTCAGATAAAGCCACTCCTCTCCTCGAGCTTAAATTCTAATGGGGCAGAGAAAGGGTACAGACAACCACAAAAAGCAAAATGCCTAATGTACCAATTGGGATAAATATTATTGGGAAATAAGACACTTTTTAGAGTCATAGGGGTTCCTATGCAGAGAGATTATTCAGAAAGTCCTTGCTGGTTAGTTGATGCTTCAGCAGATGCAGAATGAAGTTTTGAACTCAGGATTCTTTCTATTTTTCCTTAATAGAAAGGTGGACCATAAAAAATGATGTGTCCACTAGCAAAGGGAGACAAGGAAATTTCACCTGCTTCAACCTGGTTTCCGAGCTAGGGAAAGCATCTCCCTGCAGAAGTCAGAATCTCAGACCCACACCTCATGGGCATTAAGGCTCTGAATTTATAGTATTCTGCAGGCCATGGAAACAAAGAGTAAGGATAAAAAAAATAAAATAAATAAAAGCTATAATGGTTGGAACATAAGAAGCAAAATTTTCATTATTTCTAGATGATATGATTGTATGTATAGAAATCCTGTAGACTCTGAAGGCCAACAATGTCAAATACGTTCTGAGTACCCGATCACCATTCAGAAAAAAAGAAGGCATTCCGTGGGCCAGCAGTGAACAGTTACAGAATACCTAGTATTGCATCATTTCTAAGATGCACATTTTTCTGTCACAATTCATCATCTTCGGCACTGAGATAAATCCTACAATAATTGCCTTCTTACAGTTGCTATGGATCTGAATGGAAATCGATTCTTCCAGGTGGGATTTGGGTTTATACTATTCTCTGGGGACACTACTAACCTGAGACCCCCTTACATTAAATTCTTTGTCTACAGTTCTAGGATGAATTCACACTTCAGACCTGCATGATACTGCCTTGTGGTTCAAATGCCCAGGGGAGGTTTTATTTTCCTTGCTTTTACCTTTTGCCAAGGTTGAAACACCCAGGTTTTCCTGCTGTCACTGTCCATGTGACATAAATATGATACTTTTGAAAGATATTATTATTAGCATCAAAACTATAATGAGAGGTGGGAGGTAACCTGGGTAGAAGGGAAAGGCACTGTGAGAGTCAAGTCCAATATTCAGAACTTAGATTAATCTGATCATTTTAGTTCACTAAAAGTATAAAGGAATTAATATATATCTTTTAAAAGATTTTATTTATTTATTTTTTAGAGAAAGGGGAAGGGAGGGAGAAAGACAGAGAGAGAAACATCAATGTGTGGTTGCCTGTTGCGCACCCCCTACTGGGGACCTGGCCTGCAACCCAGGCATGTGCCCTGACTGGGAATCCAACTGGCAGACTTTCTGTTCGCAGGCCGGTGCTCAATCCACTGAGCCACACCAACCAGAGCAAGATATTTTTTTTAAGATTTTATTTATTTATTTTTAGAGAAGGAAGGGAGGGAGAAAGAGAGAGAGGGAGAGAAACATCAATGTGCAGTTGCTGGGGGCCACGGCCTGTAACCCAGGCATGTGCCCTGACTGGGAATCGAACCTGCGATACTTTGGTTCGCAGTCCGAGCTCAATCCACTGAGCTACGCCAGCCAGGCCAGAGCAAGATATTTTTTAAAAGGAGTGCTTTAATTACTACTACAGTAAGATTTTTTTTTCCTAGGAAAGATGGTGATCAACTTTTTATTATAAGATAAGCAAATGGTCCTACTCTACTCAAAGATTCATTCTATGTGTGGAAACATTTCTTCAGATAATAATAGTTACTGGGATGTATCTTTGAAAGGAAAGCCATCCTCTGGAAAGTTGGAAATTAATTTTGCCTAGAGATCAAGAGGCAATTTAGGACGACAGCCTGATGGCCTAAGGTTCTTTCCAGCTTGGCCATTTCTTGACAGTTCGTTCACTCGACAAATCTAGCCAGCACCTACTACGTGCCAGGCGCTGTGCGAGGCTCTGGGGTTTCAGTGAAGCGGGAGTAGCAGATATTTGCCCTCATGTGATCCTTAGTCAAAGTAGTGAGGTAGAAAAAAAGGGACGGGAGGAAAGTAAGAAGGAATGTAAAAAAGAAATCAAAGAAATGAATTGATTATAGATCTTTAAAACATGCTATGGAAGAATCAAAGTGTGTGCTGCTGAAAGCGAGGAAGGCAAAGGTACTTTAACTATGTTGGTCTGGAAGGCATCCCAGGAGGTTTCATCTAGGCTGAGATGTGAGGGATGAGAAATGGCCTTCCAGGCTGCGGGGAAGGATACGAGAGTCTTCCAGATCTCCTGAGGTGCCAATGACTCTGGTGTTTTCTAGGAAACATAAGGCTTGTGTGACTGGAGTTCAGCTGAGCGAAGGGGGTAGAGGGGAAAACAGGCTGTCAAAGGTGGGGCCATAATATGGGGAATTGCAGGCTATGGTTGAGGAGCCAGGATTTTATTCCAAGGTCATAGGGAAAGGGTTGAGAGTCTTAAATAAGGGAATAACTATCCACATTATGTTTAAGATTATTTCTCTGTCTGTAAGTGGTTTGGTGAATAGGTGAGAGCAGTTAAAATGTAGAGACAGGTAGTCCAGGTGAGAGGGCTTATCATGCATGGCCTGATCTAGACTGCTGGCAGGAGGGGTGACAAGTACCTAGATTTGGGATGTAATTTGGAAGTAGAATAGGTAAAACTATTCTGAGACCAAATATAACCCTTCAATTTTCTTCCCAGTTCCTTCTTCTCCTTCCCTTCTCTGCTTCCAAATAGACAAGTAACTAAGGTCTCAGTCTTTCTCTTCAGATTAACAGGTGCAGGAGGAAACTGGCTCTCTTAAATGAAAATTAACCAGAATTTAAAATGAATTTAATTAATACAGAGAATTGTTTTATTTTCCTTAATTAAAAAAAAGTTTTTCTCTTTGTGTCTTGCAGATGTTTACCTATTGGTATCAATTTCTGTTTGCTTAATTAAAATTGTTCCTTGCTCTTGTAAATGGCTGTTGCACCACTGATAAATATTTTTATAATATTTAAGAAGAATAATGTTTTCTAAATATCAGTGTTTGGGTTATGTCACTTTAGTCCATTTTAGAAACTCCTATTTTAATTACCATTTTATCAATTACATGATTTTAGTGAATAGATGATAGTAGTAGTTGATTTTGTGTTGTGATATTTTTATTAAAATGCTAATCAAAGAGTAAAAGTATTGTTTATGTCTCCTCCCTCCTTATCCCTCCCTTCCTTTCTTCATTTATCTCTTCTGGCATCTAAATGATTTTCTTCCTTATTGTTGCTTCTTCCTGTGCAAATGTTTCCTCTGGCTGCATGCAACAACAGCTTATCAGTGACATGATTTCTACATTAGTCTCGGTAAGCAAGAACTGAAATAAAGGAGATAACAGGGTGTGAGTCATAACTGCTAAAGTTCCTGTGTAATCGTGTGTAATTTATGCCTAGTAGTACTTTTCACCTCGGGCCACCTCCTGAAGTGGAAGATATGCAGACACACCCATAGATATGTGTGTATGTGTGTCCATGTATATGTATCAACCATTGAAACATGTTTTTAAAGATAATTGTTTTTGTTCAAAGATTATAACTGGCAAGTTAGAGATTGATATTCTTGGAAGAAGAAACTAATAATATGTTACTATTTTATCACTATAAAATTTTATGTAAATTTGGTGTTTAGTGATGAACATGGGGTCATACAAATTTCATTGTCACACTTTCATAACTGATAAAGTAGCCAATTTAAAAAGTCCTGAAGGCGAGAAAGAATGCATGCTCATACAGTATTTATATAGTCATGTCTTTGTGGATTAAAGACCCCAAAGTGTGAATTCTATGTGGAACTGAGTCCTTTTATTTCAACAGTTGTGAACTCCTTTCTGTAAGGCAGTGTTCTAAGTTCTGCAGGGAGATGTGAGTAACAGGATAAAGACAGATGTAAAGCTTAATTATAATCTAGTCTGTTTCCTGAATATTCAATAATATTACCTTGATTCTATATTTCCAGAGATCCTTCTTTAAATTTGGGCCCATTATCGCATTTCCACGTCTCTCTTCTTGAGCTTAATAGTCTGCCATGTTCCTTTCACATGAAGATAAAGTTACAGACACTACCTCCTTCATCCTTAACATCAGAAATTAACTGTTCTCTGAGAGTTTAAAAAGTACTGGAACTAACATTTGGGAGTGAGCTTAAGTCATTAGAACTGGAGAAAGAAAATCTGTCAGGGGACTCCAACATGTTTTTGCTTTTTCTTTGCATCCTTGCTTTTGCCCTCTTTTGTGTGATTGAGGTGCTGTGTAATACTTTTTACACTGACATAAACTGGGTAGCTTATCTTATTTCCATAGATGTTTATTTTAAAAATCACTGACTTGAAATATGCTGAATTTGCTGTATTTTCTGTGAGAAGTTTTAATGGATATTCTCCAAGTTTGGCTAACATAGTAGAGATCATTGTGCTGTAAACAGATTACGGGGTTCTTCCTGGGCAGGCAGCTGTGACAGGACCATGTCGGAGGCTCTGACAGAGGGAACGGGATGTGGGCAATGTGTAGAAAGACTAAGGAAGGGTGCACTGGTACATAATGAAGGATTATTATATATTTCTAAGCCGAATCGTTTTTTTAGGTCAGTGATTTTTTGAAAACGGTTATGGAAATGAAATAAACTATACCGTTTATTTAAATATTAAATGTATTATATTACATCACAATTCATAGCTCTCAAAATGCTCCTACACATGAGTCAATCAAACTGAAAAATGTCTGGGAGCTTTTCTAGAAATAAATGACAAAGGTTTATTCAAGGCTCTTAGAGTATGCACACTGGAAACACAGCTAGGCAAAAACCCAGAAGTGTTCCAAAGAGGAAAGAAAAGTTAAGAGTTCTTACAGTAAAAGTCACATCCTTGAGAAGAATCATTCATGCCTTCTTAGCCCTGGGATTGGTCCAGAATAGTTATCAGTCAGATGTCAGGTGGTCTGGCTGCTGGATGCCCAGTGGTGTGGAGGATAGGCACTTGGAGGCTAGTCCTGAGTTCTTTAGGGGATGGTCAGTAAATAAATGTCTGGGCATTGAGAAAAGACTGGAAAGTTCAAAAGTTTGTTTCTCGGCTAGTTAAAGCAAGAATAGAAACCCTTCCTCATGCCTCCGCCTTCTTGATTTGAGTAATTTAGCAGCTTGACTGCAGTGACCCCATTTTAGTTCTTCACTGTTTTCCTCGCTTGTATTCTTTCCATCGGTCCTTCCAGGGGTCCCAGAGGGATGCAGGGTGGGTGCAGATTGTCTCCAAAGCTTCTGTGATGCTCAGAGACTTAAGGGACTGACTTATGTTGAACATTTTGTAGCACTGTATCTTCATTTTATTAATAAATTTAAAAAGCATGCAAATATTAAAGGGAAAACACAGTGTTCATATCATCTCTTTTGTCTTGTGTATGAAACCATGCTAGTTCTAAACATTTGTTAAATTTTACTCCACTTATTTCGCTATTGTAAGGCCAGAGAAGAGGCTTTTAGAAGGCCTTCCCACAAGTCACTTGACCTCTGTAAGCCTCCATTTCCTTTCCCACAAGAATGAATCAAATAATACTAACATCATAGGGTCAGTGTATGACAAAAGGAGAAAATGTGTATGAAGCCCCTCAACAGGGCTGGGCACATTCTAAGTCCTCAGTAAGCATCATGCTGTATTGATCCATTTATAAGATTTATAAGTATATGTGATCATTTTTGTTACTCCTCCTAGGTACAACAGAAATTTAGAAGAAGCTAAAAGAATTGGCATAAGGAAAGCTGTTACAGCCAACATTTCCATTGGCGCTGCTTTCCTGCTCATCTACGCATCATATGCTCTGGCATTCTGGTACGGGACCAGCTTGGTCATCTCAGGAGAATATACTATTGGAGAAGTCCTCACTGTAAGTGGTGTTGTACTAAGAAAAGATTTACTCTTGAAAATCCAGTGAAACTGTAGTACGGTGTTGGCTTGACTGTTGGAGAATACATTTTGAAGGATGACTGAGTTAACACAAAGAGACATACATTGCTAGGCTATCAAGTGAAAAGGAAATCAGATGTATTTAACAACCAGTGTTGTCCTTTTTGGAACCCCCTTTGCACAGTCTGTCCTATGGTCTAAATAATAAAACATCACCATTCTCTATAGCATGAACTTTTCATTGGCTGAGATTATTTCATTGTGTCAGACACTATGCTAAACACTTTACTTTTATTTCCTGCTTTGCTGTTCATAACTGCAAATGACAAAATACACTTCAACTTCTTTTCAAAATCTTTTGAATGACAGCTAGCATAACTCCTCAAATTATGGAAGCACAAAGTGTTGCTCTTTCTGAAAGAACGTGCCGTCTGGAGGCTCTCTCCCTCGCAGGCCCTTGTGCAAGTGTTGAAGACGTGCCATTTGATGCTATCCTTCTGTAGTTAAAGACAATGAAATAATTCACTGACCAAGCTCTCTCTCTGTCTTTATAAAAAAAAAAAATCTTTACTTGAGGATATGTCTGTTGATTTTTAGAGAGAGAGGGAGAGAAACATTGGTTAGTTGCTCCCATCCACGCCTGGACCAGGGATTCCACAACCTGGGATGTGCTCCAACTAGGGAATCAAACCTGACACCTTCTGGGGTACAGGATGATGCTCCAACCAACTGAGCCACCTGGTCAGGGCTCAGTCTGCATCTTGATCTAATAAAGTACATATTGTTAGCAGTGTCACTCAGTTCCTTTTTTCTAGGCCCAGCATAAGTATATTCAGTTAATGACAGACCAAATTTTGTTCAGTCCCTTAAAACAGTTCCCTCTGTCAGGAAACAGACTGGTAACATGGATATGATAATTATGTTTCTTGTTTTTTTTCAGACTGGTATCTCACCCAAAATATATGTGGCTATTCAGTTGAGAATAGTTTTAACTAAAAAGCTTTTATTAGGATAGTGATACTGTGAATGAACCTAGGTTGTGATAAGAGAAGTATTCTGTTTCATCGTGATGTAGATAAGCCGCTGGAAATCCAGCATTCACTGAACTCAGATCTGCCTTACAAACTTGAAGCATCCAGAATAGCAAGTAAGAGCACAGGATTTGATATGAGGCCAACTTGGCTCAAATTCTAAGTGTACAACTTTTAGCTTTACGATTTTGGGCAGCGATTCTAGATTTTTCAAGCCTTTGTACCTCTTTTCCCAAATGGAGATGACACTACTGTTGTGAGGACTAACTGATAAAATGAGTATGGAATCACTTAGCAAAATTCTTTCTACGTAAATTATTGGGGACTATAATTACTGTGTGATTTAGAAAGAAATAAATAGTGACATTAGTTCTCTTTAACCCTGATAAGAAGCAAACTCAGGTCTTTATCAATAAGAAACTTATTTGGGCAAAATGAAAAAAACAACCTGTTTATCAGACCTCAAAGAACATAGTTTGGCAGAGGAAAACAAAAGACAACTTGATAAAGAATAATGCTGTAGGTCTGCGTGCTTTATAATTTACTAAGTATTTGTATATATAGTATTTATGTATATACAAAGTACTTATATATAAATAAGTACTTTTACTATATGTAATAAATATATATTACATATATAAATAATATTACTATATTGATATTAACAAATTATTATATTAATAATTAATGCTAGTATAATATGTTACTATGTTAATATACATAAATAAATATATATATTGTAAAAGGTTGCCAGGTAGGGAAAACAGAATCTTGCCTATTTTTGCAAATGAGGAAATTGAAGCCCAGAAAATCTAGAAGAATTGTCTGAAGACACATAGCCAGTTAGTGCTTAATCAGGGTTCAGACTGGACCTTTCTGTGTCTCCTACTGAGGTGTATTTCCACTATTCTCTGCTGATGATCTAAACCAAAATTCTTGGTTATCCAACAAATATTAAAACAATCTATTATAATGTCCTGGTCCTATAGAACATACCCCATTGTTTCACTGAGCAAGTAAGATTAATTTTGCATTCTAAATTAAAAAGTACTTATACTTTAAAAAATATTTAATGGCCAGTTTCCATATGTATATTGCCTTGCCATTTTAAAATTTAATCAGTTGCATGAAAAGAAGAAAAAAGTATAAAAAAATTGTATTAAACAGTACTTGAATAACTTGATGGTTTTCCTTCACATTCCTCAGGTCTTCTTTTCTGTCCTCATTGGAGCTTTTAGTATTGGACACACATCTCCAAGCATCGAAGCGTTTGCAAATGCAAGAGGAGCAGCTTTTGAAGTCTTCAAGATAATTGATCATGTAAGTCTGGGCTGGCTATTTATACAGCTACTTAAAAGTAGATTTCTTTATCACTTCTTCCAGCTTTCCACAAATGTCACTAAAAGTAGTTGTTGTAACCTAGTAATCTTCTTATATTTTATTCTGTTTAGAAGCCAAACATTGACAGCTATTCGAACAGCGGACACAAACCAGATAATATTAGGGGAAATTTGGAGTTCAAAAATGTTCACTTCAGTTACCCATCTCGAAAAGAAGTTAAGGTACAGTGATAAATGATTAATCAATTATTCAGCGATGTATTGAATAAAGAGTTTCTGAATAAAATTGAATAAATACTTTCCTTCAGAGATCATAAAAGAATATGGATATTTAAACCTCCTTTTAAATTCAGCATTCAATTCATCCCACTACCTGTGTATTGCTTTTAAGTTTATTTCTCATTCATTCTGGTAGATCTTGAAGGGACTCAACCTGCAGGTCCAGAGCGGGCAGACGGTGGCCCTGGTTGGGAACAGTGGCTGTGGGAAAAGCACGACGGTGCAGCTGATGCAGAGGCTCTACGACCCCACAGAAGGCGTGGTGAGATGGCGCTTGCCGAGCTAGATGCTGCAGCATCATTGGTACCATTGCAGATCACACACTACAACTCTGCCATATATGAAATTCACACTTACTTTTTATTTCAGGTCACTATTGATGGACAAGACATTAGGACCATAAATGTAAGGTATCTGCGGGAAATTACCGGTGTGGTGAGTCAGGAACCTGTGTTGTTTGCCACCACAATAGCCGAAAACATTCGTTATGGCCGTGAAGATGTCACCATGGATGAGATTAAGAAAGCTGTCAAGGAAGCCAATGCCTATGACTTTATCATGAAACTGCCTAATGTAAGTCTTTCTTCGTCTTTGTTGTGCTAGAGGTTCAAAGACTAGAATGCTGACCTAATCATAAAGAGTTAGGAGACTATAATCTGGAGGAAACCCCTAAGAAGAGAAAGCAAAATTATTTCAGATTTTAAAGCTCTAGCAGCATCAACTAGTATTAAGCATATTTTTAAAAGTTAGGATTGGTTATTGCTAAGTTGTTATTGCTGGATTGTGTTGCCTGTGAGGATAGCATCTTAAAATGGGAGTTGAGATAACTTGCTCTTTTGCTAAGTCCTCCTGTGTTTTCGTTGTAGAAATTTGACACCCTGGTTGGAGAGAGAGGGGCCCAGCTGAGTGGCGGACAGAAACAGAGAATCGCCATCGCCCGCGCCCTGGTCCGCAACCCCAAGATCCTGCTGCTGGACGAGGCCACGTCGGCCTTGGACACTGAGAGTGAAGCAGTGGTTCAGGCGGCCCTGGATAAGGTCAATGAGCCTCAATTCAATCCAGCCTGATTTATAAGCATAAGAACATGTCATCCTAAATTATTTTTAGTATTATTTTCATTATTTTTTTTCATTGCTTTTAGAGTGAGAGGAAGGGGGAGGGGAGAGAGAGACATCAATGTGAGAGAGAAGCGTCAATTGATTGCCTTCTCATGTGTTCCCTAATTGAGAATTGAACCCTCAGCTTGGGTATGTGCACTACTGGGAATTGAACCTGTGACATTATGGTCCATGGCTGACACTCCAGCCAACTGAGCCACACCAGCCAGGGCTATTCTTAGTATTATTTTTTTTAAAGGATATTTCTAGTCACTTTTAAAGTGATCTCTTTCACTATCAAAATAAAATCATCAGGTTTTGGGGTCTGTTTATTTAATTTCTATTTATTTCTCTTTTTTTAAAGTAGAAATGAATAAACTTGCATTGAAAGCTACTTACCAATTTTTTAAATTAAACAATGAGAAATACAGACTTACAGGAAAACCGGTCTTCATTGTAATCTTGAAAAGATAGCTTTAGAGATAACTCTGTTATTGAGGTTTTGTGAGTTTTTACTTTTGTCTACAAGAGGAAAATATAATCTGAAGGTTCACATTTAATTTCCAATATGTTAAATGCCTGATGAAGACACTATGGGAAATAAGAAACCCCTTATTTGCCGGAGAGGGACAGAGAGCTGATGATATTGGAAACTTACCTGAGCCATGAAATATCCTTGATTATCAACAGGGTTTGACCTTCCTGCAGTTCTTGAGTCCATGTGACTCATTCTCCAAATGGGACTTGAGTGCTTGTTTTCTCCGAGCGGATAGGCGCGGCGTGCTGCGTCAGTCTCTGGTGTATAATGGTGACCGGGCTCTGTGAGGACAAGGAGTGCGGAGACCTTTTAACCCGAAAGGGCTCTGAGTCGAGGTGTCACAGTAGAATTCAAAGATGAACTCATATTTGTTCCAACTCTTCCTCTCCCTAATAATAAAACACACTGTGCGTTCCTTTAAACATCCTGTCATTGTGCTTAATAGATTGTGGAGGGAGGAAAAAGCAGGTTATAAAAATTTTGTGATCTAAAATTATGTTTTTTTTCCTTCTTCACTATACTTATCTGTAATTTCACATCTGTGTTTTCTTATTATTCTACAATAGAACTATGTTAGATTACAAATAAAAGCTATTTTTAAAGGTTGCTTTTAAAGATACTTTTTGTTAGAATGTAAATTTTGGGGAGGAATTCACATGCCTCCCTCCTTTTCTTAAAAACATCCCAAGAATTAAGCCATTTTCTTCCCTACTTTCTGGTTGCCACCACCTACTTTTTCTACAGGTACTTTTTCTTCCCTCAGAGTTTTCCTCTTCTCCTTCTCACATTGATCCTGATACCTTTTTTTTGTCACATTGTTTTGAGAATTTTATTGCCAGTTCCTGGTGAGAAATATAGAATAACAAAAGTTGTAAGCATTGGGAAAGTTACAAAGCCTAAAGAAATCTCAGACAAGTTCTGGTTATCTGGCTGTGTCTCATATTAAAATAAAAGTGAAATTGGCATTTAAAAATGTTTACAAAGCCCTTCAGTGTTTCCATATCGCTCCCACCTAGTATGTGTGTCATTTATTTAGTACTTCCTGTCTCTGTCCCAGGGCTTCATGTGCATCGTTTCATTTAGTCATCACAATTACTCTAAAAAAAGGAGTACTATTATCCCCATTTTGTGCATAAATAGAGTGAGCCTCACAGGTGAAAAGATTTGGATAAAATCCTGGAATGCATAAATAGCAGAACTAACTATGAGCTCAAATCCATGTGACACTGAAGTCTGACCCTGCTGTCTCCTACTTACTGTCCGTCTTGATCATCCAGATATTCTGTGAAGTAGCACATTGTGATTCCCAGGCCTGGTCCCTGGCTGGTGTGCATGCGGTGGTCTCTGTCTGCTCTGATGTAACCCAATGCCTAGGCTCTAAGGTTTTTTCACTTTGTATAAACCCCTGATTATTACTGTAAACTTAGGCTGATAGAGGTTAACTGAAACACTTAGAGGTGTCCATAATATGTGACTATCATATTTGTACCCATCTTTGTCATAAAAAAAATATCATTTAAACTGTATCAATTGACTATACATTTATTAAAGCCAGAAGGCTACCTTATATAGCTTGATGGTTTTACAACATCCGAGGCATTGATAACTCATTAAATACAAACCAAATAAATGAATTTTTGCATAAAATTGTTCTTGCAGTCAAAAGTGAAATTTGTATCTGTTTAGGCTAGAAGAGGCCGGACCACCATTGTGATAGCTCATCGGTTGTCTACAATCCGTAATGCTGATGTCATCGCTGGTTTTGAGGATGGAGTCATTGTGGAGAAAGGGACTCATGAGGAACTTATGAAAGAGAAAGGCATTTACTTCAAACTTGTGACAATGCAGGTATCGTCTAACTCTAAAATTTTCCTTCAGTGTCTCAGGAATATGCTGATTTTGCTGTGTTGGGTGCTATAAATAAATGTTAATAGATTTGATTATCATGAGATGTGGGGAAAAAAATTCTTGAGGGATTCAGGATTAGACCAGTGTTTTAGGTCTTTTATTTTCTCTTTAAACGAGGGAAAATAAAGAAGGGTACCTAGAAAGTTAAAGAAAAGTTTAAACACCCACTGTCAAAGCCACAGATGGCTGTTGATCAGAACAGTGGCTAATCTGATTGAAGTGTTTGTAGGTAGAAAACTCATATCAGATTCTGAAGACTTAGTACATGAAAAGAGTGCAAAATGTCTCAGTAAATGTTTGCATTGAATACATGTGCTAATATCTTGGATACATTAGGTTCAATAAAATATATAATTAAAATTGATTTTACTTCTGTCACACTTTTTAATGTGGCTGCTGAGAAAATTGAAAAGGACAACCGTGGCTCACTGTATGGCTTGTGCTATGTGTTGCTGTGGGCAGTACCGGTCCTCAGCAAACATGGTTGAGCCCCAAACACCCAAAACGGAGATGACTAATCCGCCATGTGGAGTAGGTGCCATGTTATTTCAGCATGTTCAGTGAGAGTCCTTCTTGTTTAGTGGTTTTGATTTTCGAATGTATCACAGAAAAGAAATAGCAGTTTAACTTTATCCTTTCCTGTATATCTGCTCAGATTATTATTTTCCTTGATATCTGATATTCAGTGATTAATTTTCATTGGTTAACAGCACCTAACCAGCGTATGCATGTATCTTGTTTATTTTAGACAAAGGGAAATGAAATTGAATTAGAAAATGCAGCTGGTGAAGCCAGAAATGAGATGGATGCCCCAGAAGTGTCTCCAAGAGATTCAGGATCCAGTCTAATAAGACAAAAGTCAACTCGCAGGAGTGTCCATGCCGCACAAAGCCAAGAGGAAAAGCCTAATGGGAAAGAGGGCCTGGTACGGAGGAGGGCTGGGGGAGAGGGCTGCAGAGGAAGGGGACCTGAAAGGGTCACCCCGAATTTTCTTGTCCTATCCCCCAGAGTGTTCCCCAAACCAAAATATCAATGTTTTAGACTCAAGTGAGAATTTATCAGTGATAATTTATAGGTCAAGAGTTTTAGAATTAAAATTTATAATGTAAAGAAACAAATTTTCAAGGGTCTTCAAACATAAATGTTTCTATTCTTTGACCCCTACTTGCAGATATTGTTGTGTTTTAAATGTTACATGTTTGTGGGAAAATCATTTATTTCTTTAAAAATAGAGGAGTAATTTCATAGAATTTGTCATTGCTTTTTTAAAGCTGAAGAACCATCATTTGATATGGAAACAAAAATTAGATATATTCATTAATTTTTTTTGTGCATATGGAAGAACTGTTCATCATTAAACCAATTAAGTATCAATTTTTTCTAACTAGGCTTTTGTAATTTTTTGTTTTTCTAGAGTGAAAATATGCCTCCAGTTGGCTTTTGGAGGGTTATGAAGCTGAATGCTACTGAATGGCCTTATTTTGCAGTGGGTATATTTTGTGCCATTATAAATGGAGGCCTGCAACCAGCATTTTCAGTTGTATTTTCAAAGATCATAGGGGTAAGTGTTTATGTTTACTTGTGCATCCTGACTAAAGAATGAACTGTTTGTGTTTCTGACAGTATACAAAAGCTACAAAAGACATATACCTCTATATGAAACTATGCAGCTTGAAGATGTAAGAGTAAAAGTCTGGTTTGGAATCACAAAGCTCATCTTCTGAATCTCCCTTTGTCCTGGCAATAGGTTTCTACCAGGGCCCAGGGTAGCAGATCCCTGAAGTAGTCTCTGAAACTGACTAGGTGACTGTCCCCTACCTGCCGTCACTGGGCTCTGAGTAAACCTCACAAACTGCCATATCACCACTGTTCAGAGAGTTCCTTGTGTGTTTGTCCAACTGGCTGGAGAGGCAGCTGTTCTCTGGCACACACGCTCATCAGGGCATGAGCAGGCCCTGCTTGCTGTCTCTGTAAGGTGTCCGTCCCACTTGCGAAGATGCAAGCAAACAGAACGGCTTCCAAAAGATCAAGATGGTCATACATCACCTGCCCTTAACAATGGCATTTTCAACAATAAAGTCACAGTCCAGGCAGGAATGCTTTGTTTAGTGACAGAGAGTCTAGCCTCAAGCCGAGGATCCCTTGCTCTAACTTCTGGAAACACGGTGGAAACAGAAGTTGATCAATATGTAAAAATTAGGCCAAACGTGATCGTGTCAAAAAACTACCGTAAATATTCAGGTCTATCCATGTCTGGCTAATTTATTTCAGGCTGACATTCATATGCTTAATGTATTCATTCATGAAATATTTTTTGGGTGTCTACCTTGTGCCAGCTACTGTCCTGGGGACAGAAGAGTAGCAAGAAGGAGATGGTATTCAACTGCATGGAGCATATGTTCTAGGATGGAGTTAGTAAAACTTTTATAAAGGATGAGATAGTAAATATTTTAGGCTTTCTAGACCATATGACCTCTGGCAAATACTCACCCTTGCCATTGTAGTGCCAAAAATAGGTTAAACTTTACATAAACCTTTGGCTGGTGGTCCATACTTTGCCAATTCTTCTGACATTTGTCTTGCAGGCAGAGAGGTAGACAGTGGTATCATTAGAAACAAATGGAATTAGATTAGTTAGGGAAGGGTTTAGCTGTGTATAAAAAACCTCAACTTAAGGATTTTTTTGTTTCTGTCATTTCTTATGTAACAATAGGTCTAAAAACAAGCAGTGCAGGACTGACACAGTAGCTCCTAAAATATTAGGCAGGCAGCCAGCCATCTGCCTCGTTGAAGGTTTGTGACACTGAGTGTACGGTTATGAGCTCCGAGTTAGATTGCTTGGGTTTGTATCCTTGGATCATCACTTGCTTGGCTGAGTTACTTGCTTGAACAAGTTAATTAACCTCTCTGTGCTTCAGTTTCCCTCTGCATGAAATAGTGATGATAACACAACAAACCTTAGGAGGTGATTGCAAGGATAAAAGGAATAGTGTACATGAATTTGCTTAGAATAATGCCGGGCGCAGAGTGAGAGCGCACTGATGGGTAGCTACCATTTTTGTTGGAATGACTAATCAAGAAAAATTAATTTTTTCTAAAAAGTTTTTTTTTCCTTTACAAGGATAAGGTTGGCTGGGTTGGGTTAGGAATCTGGCTCTGTTACAATACTGACTTGGGCCCATTGTTTAGGGCCATGTTTGTGTTCTTTCCCTGTGGAGTGGTTACTGTCTGTGCTCCCAGAGCCCCAAACGCCCTTCTAGCTCTTCTGACCATCTCTGGAAATGTCTCCAAGTGTGGCACAGGGTCAGCTGGCTATAGTTCTCACTGGCTTTCTAATTGGCCATCCTGCAAAGAAGGCTGAGTCAAGGAAACGCCTTTCTTTTTTTGCACCGAGGGAATGACCACCTCTCTGATGTACCAAGTTACATCACCAGATTTGTCTCCAGACACCTTAAGACAGTTTGACATGTCCAAATTATAAAACAGTGAATTGCCATACAAGGTAGTTTTCCACCAGAGGAGGAAGAAAATGTTCATTTGTTCTCAATTCTCCTTTCCATAGTAGGTGTGGTGCTATTGCTCCAAGAGAAAGTATGAATAGAAAAAGTGATGGG
The DNA here is from genome assembly GCA_004024845.1 of Tonatia bakeri. Classification (NCBI taxonomy): domain Eukaryota; kingdom Metazoa; phylum Chordata; class Mammalia; order Chiroptera; family Phyllostomidae; genus Tonatia; species Tonatia bakeri. Next base: position 97,081 of record PVIA01005688.1, read on the forward strand.
TTGCTTTGGGAGTGACAGACTCCCTGGTGGCCTCTAAGGAAGGGAATGTATGTCCACCTTTAAGTTTGGGGTTCAGGAAGCCAACTCCCAACCTCCATTACACAAAGGCTCTCTTGACCCCCTGGACGCTGTGCTAGATGGGAAATGCATTTGACCCCGAGTGACTCTTTCAGTGATTGACTTGAAAGCACTTTCATTATTTTCTTAACAGGTTTTTACCAAAGATGGTGATCTGGAAACAAAACGACAAAACAGTAACTTGTTCTCACTGTTGTTTCTAGTCCTTGGAACTATTTCTTTCATTACATATTTTCTTCAGGTAAATGTCTACATTTTCACTTGATTGATTTTGAGAAATTCATCATTATTCACTTGTGGGGATTTGTAAACATCTATATAACTTGCTTTTTAGTAGAATTGCTTCTGTATTAACTGGGCTCTTAGCAACCAGATTTTGGGGGGTATTTTTTTTTAAAGGTGTTTTGCTTCCTCTGGCTCCCTGGCTTACATTCTTCTCTTCATTCTTACCCCCCCCCGCCACCCCGCCCTGCCCCACTTGGCTGAAATATGAATGAAACCAGAGGTAACAGAGCAAAGGAATTAAATGCTCTAAGAGATTAGTATGTTAAGGCACTATGGGTTTCAGTGTTAGACCTAGGTAGAGTAGAAGTTGAACCAGTTTTCAATTTCATATGTTAGGGCAAATAAGTAATTTAAATGGTCTCAGCCTAATTTCCTCTGTAATGTAGGGGTTGACTACCTCTAGATGATTAAGAGAGATAATGTGACTAAATTTCCAGGCCTGTGTGAGGCAGTTGCAAACACTTATTCACTTAGTCAATGGGTAAATTATTAACCACATATAATTTTTTTAAAGACAGAATTCTGAATAGGTCTCTTTAACATGTTGTAAACGTCTATTAATATATATTTTTAATTTCTGTTAAAATGAGATTCTAGGTGTTTTTTAAGATTTCATTTATTTCTAGAAAGAGGGGAAGGGAAGGAGAAAGAGAGGGAGAAAAACATCAGTGTGCGATTGCCTCTCACTTGCTCCCCACGGGGGACCTGGCCTGCAACCCAGGCATCTGCCCCAACTGGAAATCAAGCCGGCAACCCTTCAGTTCACAGGCTGGCATTCAGTCCACTGAACCACACAGCCAGGGCTATCTTTGAATATTTTTAATAGAACATTTTTCTGGGCATTATATAGGAGGCACAAAAGAAAAATACTGAACTCTTTCATTACTAAGTACTTTGAGTCTCATTGGGGAATTTGACCATACTGTAAAGTAGATGTGACCTTCTAACTGTATTCAAGATTTCTCTGCCAATCTTAATGCCACAGGAGTTGGGAGAAGGTAAAGATTGCTGAGGGTGAAGTTGGTTAAAGAACTTGGAGGGAAGTAGGCTTGGAGCTGGTCCCTTAAACTTGAGAGATTGGGATTGGTGAAGCCAAAGCAGTTAAAGCAGTACCTTTGTACCATAGTGATACCTGGGAGACTAGAGCCTGGCTTGCCTGGGGAGCGAAGAATGAAGGTTCTGAATGCGAAAGCTCTGAATGCTGAGGCCCCAGAAGTGTAAATATGGTGCCGAGCCTGATGTTAGAATGCCCAACCCCTCATTTAGAAACATAAGGAGGGCGCTTAGTAGGCGATGAATTCTCAGGCTCTAGGTTCCTACTGTGGCAAGGATTCTCAGAGATCCAAATTCTGATTTCAACTGTGCCACCTTAGAACTGCGGCCTCTGGCAATTTAGCTGCCTCTCCAAATCTCAGTTTCTCTGTAAAGTGGTGCTTATACAGTTGTCATGAAGACTTAATGAGCTAACATAGGTATAGTATCAGAGGAAGCACTTAACAACAGCTGCTCTTCATTGTTATATTGCCTCCAGTATAAGAACAACCATCTTCCTGTAGTGGGCGAGGTATTTCACATTTCATTCAGCCTAATAGCAGAGACCTTAACCTGACCATTTCCAAGTAGATGTAACCATTTTAGTAATTTTGGGCTTAAGCTCAAATAATCTAATCTTCCCTGTCCTTCTCCTCCCTGGATTGGCATGTGGTAGCAGAGGGGTTGTGCAACATTGCAGTGCAGGATGGAGGGTGATGGTCCACTTCATGCTGGCAGCCATCTGCCTTCAGTTTCATGGCCCCACCTGGCTGTCCCCCTTTATCAGGTCCACATAGAAGAACTGGGTCTTTCTTCACTTGTACTCTTTGCATCTGTTTCTTCCCTCTCTCTCCATAATGTCCAACACGCTACTCGGGAGCACAGAGGAGATGTGGTTGCCTTCCTCCACTTGCTGATTCTGCAGGGGACTTGGGCTGTTAGGAGGGCCCCTCCTGTCCTGATGCACCATCGAGCCGTTTCCATTCTTTTTGCCAGTGTCATTGTGTGGCAGGTGTCATCTGCAACCTGCCACTTCCCAGCTCTCCAGAAAGAGAGGGGGCACTACTTCCTTCAGTCCCGTACCCCCAAACTCACTGGAGTGAGAGTCCTGTTGCCCTTTCCCCCTAGAAGTAGCCCGACATGGGCGCACAATCACAGCTTACTCTGTTCTTGCCCAGTAACTAACTTCCTTCCTCCCGATACAGAAGGTTGTATCCTTGGTGGATGGAGAAGAGTAGTATAGAAAATTCTCAGTGAGCGTCCTTCCCCAACCTATTTTTCTTCTAGGATTAGCTTTTTGTAAACTTAGAAACTAAGAATTTCATTTTGATATCTTTGTTTTCTGCATCTTCTGTGGCTGACATGACCATATATTCCTGTTTTCCCAGGTTATACCTCAGGTCCTGGTATAATTATTAATAGTACCCCTTTTTACTCTCAATAGTGTCCTGGTTTGCATGATACATTACATAGCCACCCTATTTAGAGTGCCCCCTGCCTTGGGAACAACTCCAGCTTCCTGTGACAGATCCTAGTTCACTGGGGAAATAAGGAGAGGTGACATGTCAGCTAGCTGGGAAGTGGCAGTGTCAACTTCAAAACTGGGCCCCCCTGTCTATGCCAGCATAGTATACAGTCACTGAAACATAGTCAATTCTAGAAATCAAGCTTTCTGATATTGTCTTATGTCCTCATTAGTGGTGACATCAGGTCCCCCTCTTTTTGTGTAGTCAACGCCTTGGTCTCTGACCAGTCCCCTTCCTTACAGTATGTTCTCATTCTTCACAGGGCTACACATTTGGCAAAGCTGGAGAGATCCTCACCAAGCGGCTTCGATACATGGTTTTCAAATCCATGCTGAGACAGGTATTTCTGTTGAGGATTGTGCCCCTGGATGGGCAGATCTCCTGGGTCCCCTCCTGGGCCCTGTGGACTCAGGAAGTGGGAGCACCGTCAGGTTACTCAGAGAAGCTCTGGCATTGCTCTTCCCTGGCTCTCGTCTTGCAGACCAGGCTGCATGCTGCCCAGGTGCAGGCTCAGGGGCCCTGCCGTCGGTCTGCTGTGGGCGGGCGCAGGATGGCTGTGAGACAGTCTCCAGAGCAGATTCACCTCCAGCCTTCGAATCAGCCGCTGTAGGCAGAATAGATGCCAGTGATCTTCAGTGCCCCTCATCCTCTTCCTCTCTTCCTTCTTTCCCCTGGAAAACCCAGGATGCCTGTGTTTCTCCCCACCAAGAGACGCCCTCTTGTCCCTTTCTTACCACAATCAAAATTCATCCCCACAGTCCATGTCTTCACAGCTCATTTTCTTTGCTGGGGCTAGATCGATGGACTAACTCAAAGCTGCAGTGTAACTAGCTGATAATGACATAATCTAATGCTGCTCACATTTTAGACCTTCAAAACCCTCATGGACAGATGTGATGTTTTCCTGGGGGGAGGGGGACGAGAGATTCAGGGAATGTAGCCCAAAGTAGCCCAGTTCAAACAGGAAAGTTTCTTTAACAATGTGAAAATTTTGTGACTTTGTAATGTAATTTTCCACTAATCCCTTGCTAGTGAATAAAATGATGCTCCAACGGATGCTCCAGACATGGACTTGAGCCCTTGCTGAGAAGCGTCAGTTTGCAGTGTTAGGCTTTCTGAATGACATTCATAGTTTCTCCAATGTCTTTGGTTCCTCAGTCCTTTTCCACTCCTACCACTCAATGCCACTTTAAAAGAAAACATAGTCATCCGAATTGCTAGCTCATGACCAACAGAGCAGGACTGAATCTAGCAAGTAATAGGACACTGTTTGATGGAGAGCCCTGCCCTAGGACTCAGTCAAATTTTGATAGCTGAGATTCCTCTTAGGGTTGCAGCTGACCTCAGTCCAGGGCCAAATGCTGCACTACCCAGCAGCCCCCAGGCCAGGTCCTAGGTCCATTACATTTTGGAAGCCAAGTTGATGGTTTCATAATGTACTTTCCATAAATTAAGTCCAGTCATGCTACATTTAAGTGCCTTCTGCTTACCAGTCATTATACTAAGTATTATAAGTCATTCAAACCTGAATGGACCCTGTCATCAAGAAAGTTATATTCCAGTGGGATAGGCACTCGGGGGCTTAATAGTTTTAAAGAACAAATTGATGCATACTATAGTAAGTTATAATGCTGTTTTTTTTCTTCTTAAATGAATTTTTGTTGTATTTTTTTCCATTACCACTTAGTCCCCATATATTCCCTCTATCCACAATCACCGCACTGTTGTCCATCTCCGTGAGTCCTTTTTCCTTTTTGGTCAGTCCCTCCTTCCCCTAGCGTTCTCCTGCCTTAACTGTCCTCCTGCTCTCCATCTATGAGTCACTCTCTATTTTGCTTGTTAGTTCAGTATGTTCATTAGATTCTACTTATAAGGGAAACCGTATGGTAGTTGTCTTTCTCTGACTGGCTTATTTCACTTAGCATAACATTCTCCAGGTCCATCCATACTGTCACAAAGGGTAAAATTTTCTTCTTTTTTATGGCCAAGTAGTATGCTATTGTTTATGTCCCATAGCTATTTTATCCACTCATCTACTGATGGGCACTTGGGCTCCTTCCGTACCTTGGTGACTATAAATAGCACTGCAATGAGTACAGGGTGCTTAAGTTCTTTTGTATTAGCGATTTGGGTCCCTTCGGTTACATTCCCAGGAGTGGGATCTCGGGGTCAAAAGGCAGATCCATTTTTAATTTAATACTATGTTTTTCTTAAATATTTTGGGGGGAAATGATAGATGCTGCTTTAATGCAAATCACCAGCTCAGATAAATTTTTAGGATCATAGTAATTTTTGTAATAGATATAAATTTATACCTCAACCATACAATCTTTTTAATATTTCTATATTTAAAAACATAAGCATTTTTATAAAGAAAATCCCATTTTATGTTGAATATGAAATTATAATCTAGATTTCTTTCAATGAATTTTTTGAACTAAATTCATTTATTCTGCTCTGAGCTACAGTTATCTAACTGCTATTCAGCTTCTCCATTTGGACATCTAATAAACATCTCCTACTTAGCATTTCCCAAACTGAGCTTCAGACTCCCCTCTCCTCACAGGGTTAATTCCCTGCATAGTTTTCCCCTGTATAATAAATGCCACCAGTTGTTCAGGCTGAAAACTTTAGGGTCATTCTTGACTCCTTTCTTTTTGTTTAATATTACAAGAGCCTCCTAACTGGTCTCACTGCCTCCATCCTTATCTTAATCCAGTGGATTCATCTCCCAAGAGCCAGAGTCATTCTCCGAAAATGGAAGTCAGATCACAGCCTCTGCCCCAAACCTGCTGAAAGCTACCCATATCCTTCAGGCTAAAAATCTGCAACCTTTGCAGTTGCCTGTAAAGTCATACATGGTGTGGCTCCCTTTACCTTTCAGATCTATCACCCACAGCTTCACTCATTTTTTAATACATGGTCAGTATATGCACAGAGTCTCAGAATAAAGCCATGAGATGGAAGGAGTGGGAGAGGTAAACAAGAAAGGAAATCTGTCTAGAGGAAGAAGCACATTTGCAAATTCATGCATCACAAAGATGCTTTTAAGGCTAATAGTAGCTCTGAAGATATTCTTGCTAGTGCATGAACAGATCAAGTATGCCATTGCCACAGGGCCTTTGCACATGCTATTCTACCTTCTCTCACATATTCTCATTCTTCTCTTCATTCAGATATCTTCTCAGATGTCACTTTAGAGAGGCCTTCTCTGTTACCTCCCTAGTCTAGAAAAATAGCACCTTCCCTCACTTTTTTCTTTCTTAACCTGCTCTATTTTCCTTTTTCTTTTCTTTTCTTTTGTTTAATCCTCACCTAAGGATATGTTCATTGATTTTAGAGAGAGAGGGAGAAGGAAAGAGGGAGGGGGAGAGAGGGAGAGAAACACCAATATGAATGAGAAACACTGATCAGTTGCCTCTCATACATGCCCTGATCGAGGATTGAACCTGCAACATTTTGATGTATAGGATGATGCTAACTGAGCAACCTGGCCAGGGCTCTGTTTTTCTTCATAGCATTATTACCTCCTGGCATCATATATATTTAGTTATTTGTGGCTTTCATCTCTAAAATCCAGGGGTTTTTGGTTACTGTTGTATAGATTTGAACACTTAAAAGTCATGTTTGGAACAAAGTAGAGATTAAAAAAAAATTGACAAATTTATGTGTTTGTTTATTAGGTCCCTTTTCTTCTCAGCTGAGTGTCAAATTCTGAGTGCTAAGTGCAGGAGCTATAAATGATAAACAAAACTGACCCTGTCATTGTTCTTCAGAGCTAAGAGTCTTATAAATAGGACTGTAAGGTAATGAAATTGTTTTCTGTGCCACAGGATATGAGCTGGTTTGATGACCCTAAAAATACCACTGGAGCTTTGACGACCAGGCTTGCCAATGACGCCGCTCAAGTTAAAGGGGTACGTGCCTCCTTTCTTTGGTGTGTGTCTTCATTGGACCTTTTGAATCTCAGGGTGAAACTAGTGATCTCATTACAGGTGTTAGTTCCCATCATATTTAACAAAATGTTAAATAAACAGTTAACTGACACAGCATATCATGTGCCTTATACCAAAAATGTTAACTGTTTAAACGTCATATATTATTTAATGTGTAGAAGACTTCCAAGTTTTCTTTTGTTATTTGCTATCTTGTTTATGTTATTAATGACACAGGTGGAAAGATAATTATTTAGCAGAGGAAGCATTTATCGGCATATCATGCAGGATCAGTCTGTTTCAACATTAAGTTAATTAACAACATTTTAATTGCCTCCAGAAAGAGGAGTGTGCATAGTTGCTGTAAGAAAGTTCAACGGGGAGGGGAGAAAAACTTTAAACAAATGTTGAAAGAAATGAATGTGAAGCACATTAAAAAATTAAACCAAAGGTAAAAGAAACAACATTAACAGACTAAAAAAGTTAAATTTTGCTACTACAGGACCCAGCACAAATAATGCCCCTTTTTTAATACAAAATCTTTTATTACAAAATCATAAGCATGTAATTGGGTAACATAACAATATCATACTCAAGCACACCATATGGCATTTTAGGTGAAATGTTCAAATTAAAACCATGCATTATTACACCCGTATTACTATCCTACCAACCACACTCAAGCAGGCGTTGCTTCTGCTGGACCCTGAATATGACTCTCTTTAATTGATATAACTAGAAAGTGTCGAACCAGCACGTGTTTCACCTATAGGTGAATCAACAATTTCTTCTACAACTACTACTGCTTACACAAAAATCCACAAGATGATGACAAATTTGAAAGAAGTATGTGATCTCTGCTGCCTTTCTCTCCCTTGAACCTTATGAATCTTTAGCTTTTAACTCTTTCTGTAAGGTAGTGTTATAATAACATTTCTTTTACCTAATATATGGGGCTTCTGAAAGAATAAACTAGCATACTGAGAGCTGTAAAATTGCAATATAAATCTTAGGAATTGTTTTCATACAGATTTCTTTGTTTAAAGCAAACAAATCAACAGAAACTAGGGTTTAGATCAAATTGTAAAACCTAGCAGAGCACAATGCACACTACTTGAAATACCTTTGAACTTCTAAAATGGACAACAACCCTGACCGTATGGAGTCTACATGGCATGTCAGAGCATCATTAAGTGCTCTGGAGGGGAAATGGCATCAGGATTGGGGGGTAGGAGCTTGCTGGTTGTCAGGGAAGGAAGGCCTCAGTGATATGTTGATATACACAAGAGGCCTGAAGGAAGGAAAAGTGCCAGCCCTGTAGGTGTCTAGAGAGGAGTATTCTAAAGACAAGGATCAGCAAATGCAAAGGCCCTGGGGCTGGAGCATTTCTACCACAGAAGGAGGATAGTGAGGCAGCAGCAGAGTGAATGAAAGGAAGAGTCATAAGAGTTGAAGTCAGCAGTATATGGGATTGGATGGGAAACCATTGTAGGGTTTTGAATACCGGAGTGACACGATCTGAAACTTGTAAAGGCCACTGTGTGAATAGGCTGAAGGGGACCCAGGTGTAGGCAGGGAGTCCACTGCAGTAATCCAGGGGAGGGATGATGGCGTTTTAGAATGGGGGGTCCATACTGAAGGTGATAGAGTAAGTAGATTCTGGTTATATCCTGAGGGCACAGCCAAAAGAATTGGTTGCTTGGTTGGGATGTGAAATAAAGGAAATTTAAAAATGACTCCAAGATTTTTGACCTGCACAGTTGAAAAAAAAAATGGAGTTTCTTCTTAATGAAACTGGGAAGCCTGTTGGAAGAGCAGGTTTGAGGGGGAGCATCAAGAGTTCTGTTTGGAACCTGGTGAGTTTGAAATGCCAACATTAGATGTCTATCTGCAAATGTTAAGAAGGCGGGTGGATTTGCAAGTCTTGAGTTTAGCAGAGAAGTCTGGTCTGGAAATATACATTTGGGGACTTTTCATGCATTGGTGGCTTTTGAAACCCCAAGACTGGAGATGGCCAAGAAAATGTGTAACTAGAGAAGATGACAAGGCTTGGGGTAAGGATGAACCCTGGGAAGAGCGAGAAGTGGCAGTGAGGGAGAAAAGTGATGTCCAAGAAACAAAATGAAGAAAGCATTTTAAGGAGGGAGCCACCTAGGATATCAAATATTATTGATAAGCTTGTGAGATGACCTGAACATTTCACAGTGCTTATGGTGCTCATGGGGGAGGAGGGTGTGGTTCTCACAAGAACCATTGCAGGGGTGTGGTGGGAACAGAGTCTGATGATGAGAGCAGGCTCCAGAGAAAAGGGGAAAGACAAACAGGAGACAGGTGGATAGATCATTAAAGGACTTTCTGGTAAATGGGGCAGAGGAGTGAAGTGTCAGGAGGAGTTTGTGAAGTAACCATCTCTATTCTATTTTTTACTTGAATTGACATAGGAAGCAATGAGCTTGGGAGTAAATCTGTTTTGCTGGCTTCCTGGAGGAGCTGTTCTGAGGGATAGCAGTTACTGTGCACACCATTGTCTTCACATTTTCTAAGTCCTGTACTCCTTAGCTGAGTGTGGCTGCCACGACTATAGTCCACCTTTCAGAGTCGCACACATCCTGTGCCCCATTCAGTGTTGAGGACATAGTCCCAGGGAGACACTAGCTCATTCCATCGGTGCAAACCCTGAGCAGAGGCAGTCTGGGCATTCGGCTGTGGCCTCTGGGCGAGGGCCTGCTGTGGGCTGCAGGGCTTTCCTTTATTTGTAAAGTGGCAGTTGGTTCTTTCCCTTGACGGTGTTGTTTGTGAGGCCATTGGCCACACCCAGGAGCTCCCGAGGCCCTGTTTCCCGCTGGTGTCTGTGTCTGCTTTTCACTCAAAGGCTTCTCAAACTTTCACTCTCATAGCCTCACCGGTAGGAACACCTGCACACCTGTGTAAGCCACGGTGAGCCAGGAAAGCCCCCTAGCTCTTAAAGCAGCACTAAAAACGACAGACCAGGGGAGAGGGGGCAAGCAGATTGGTGAGTGCCGTCTGAACTAGGAAAGCAAAGTGCGGTGCAGCTGTAGTATCAAGCTGGCTGGGAGATGGTTCTTGTGTCCACCTTATGCCACTAGCTGACCCATGTGTGATGGAGATCTGTGTGTATAAGTATGTACACACACACAAACATGTGCATATGTACACATACATATGTCTGTTCCACAGTGGGAAGTAGTGCAATTAATTGTTTGTGTGTAAACCCCCCTGGGATGAGCCACACTGTCACCAGTCACTGCCACCCAAGGCAGGGCTAACTCAGGTTTGTGTGTATGCAATTAGCAATGATGCTTATTGAGGTTAAATTGTTTTTCATATTTTACTTCACCATTAGTGATGCATTTTCTCGAATATATCTTTGAGTGAGTGGCTTGATTCTGCTAAACATAAATCAGAAGAAAATATATCTCAATATTTGCCTACAAGCCAACATGAAATGGTGGGCTGGTAAATTTTATTTATTTTGGTATTAGGACTAGACTACTACAGAGAGAACAAGCAAAGGAGAGCCATACAGAAATCAAAAGCAACTATGTATTTTTAAAATTTTTGAGAGGGTGAGAAGGTAGTTGAGGGAAAGATAAAGTTAAATGTTTCTAACTTCAAAAGGAGGTCCAGGAAATACACTTTTATTCAAGAAGCACAAATATCTTAAAATCACATTTCAAGCAATGCGGTGGTGTTTTGAGGAGGAAATAAATAGCAGGACAGGGAGAACAGGGAATGAGAAAAATGAGTAGGAGAGGAAGTGAGACGTAAATACCTCTCAGTGCAGTGGAGAGATTGTGAGGGGTTTTGTGGGTTTCAAGTGGGAGAGTGTTTCTGTCTTACTTGCTTCACACTTGGGCTGTGGTGTTTAGAGTGTTACCTTCTCTTAGCCCTACTTTCTGAAATTAAATTAAATTAACCAAGGTCTTAATCTCTCCCCACCCCAACTGATGGTTCTAGGTCTTTTAGTTCATCTTTCATGTACATGAAAGAACTTGTCATCTTTAACCCATTTTACTCATTTCTGTGGCCTTGACTAACATACAAGGCTAATATTTATATGTGTGAAAGGTCATGTGCCCACATGACTCATCTGCCCTGAACTTGGGGAATATTCTTGTCTTTTTTAAGTATGTTTTATTAATTATGCTGTTACAGTTATTCCAAATTTTCCCCCTTTGCCCCTCTGTACCCAGTACCTCCCTTCCCTCTAACAGTCCCCGCCCCTTAGTTCATGTCCATGGGTTGTGTATGTAAGTTCTTTGGCTTCTTTATTTCTTACACTGTTCTTAACTTGCCCCTGTCTATTTTGTACCTACCAATTATGCTTTTTAACCCCTTTACCTTTTCTCCAATTCTCCCCCTTCCCCTCCCCACTGATAACCCTCCATGTGATCTCTGTATATATAATTCTGATCCTATTCTGGTTGTTTGCTTAGTTTGTTTTGGTTTTGTTTTTTAGATTCAGTTGATAGTTGTGAGTTTGTTGTCATTTTTATGTTCATAGTTTTGATCTTCTTTTTCTTAAATAAATCCCTTCAATATTTCATATAATAAGGACTTCGTGATGATGAACTCCTTTAGCTTTACCTTGTCTGGGAAGAATTTTATCTGCCCTTCTATTCTAAATGATAGCTTTGCTGGATAGAGTAATCTAAGTTGTAGGTCCTTGCTTTTCATCACTTTGAATACTTCTTGTCAGCACCTTCTGATAATCTGAAGGGAACTCTTTGGTAAGTAACTCTCTGCTTTTCTTTTGCTACTTTTAAGATTCTCTCTTTATCTTCAACCTTTGGCATTTTAATTATGATGTGTCTTGGTGTGGTCCTCTTTGGGTCCAATTTGTTTGACACTCTGTGCTTCCTAGACTTGTATGTCTGTTTCCTTCACCAAATTATGGAAGTTTTCGTTCATTATTTTTTTAAATAAGTTTTCAATTTCTGGGACTTCCAGCCAAGATGGAGGCATAGGTGGACGCACAACCAAGATAGGGACAACAACAATTTAGAAACAGAATAACAACCAGAACTGACAGAAAATTGATCTGAATGGAAGTTGAACAACCAAGAAGTTGAAATACACCCATTCATCCAGACCGGTAGGAGGGGCAGAGTCGGGCAGCCAGGCATGGGTCGCGGCTCTGAGAGCAGAGAGAGTTGGGACCGGGTGCGTAAGGCATCTGGGCGCACAAGACCGCAGCGGGTGGACCCTGAGTGCACAAGTGGCAGCTGGCAGACCCCCAGCCGAGGGGTGGCAACCGGCAGACCCAGTGAGGTGGTGATTGTAAAGCAAGGCAGTGCCCACAACCCAGGATCCCAGTGCTGGGAAGTAGAGCCTAGGGACACTGATTGAGGACACCTGTGGGAGTTTAGGCACAGGGAAGGACTCTCAGCCTCACAGGAGAGGTCCTTGGAGGGTCCCACAATATGCACGAGCCCACCCACACAGGAATTGGCACCAGAGAGCCCCAGTTTACTTGGGGGAAGCAGCAGAAGGGACTGAGGTTCTATGGAGAACGGAGCAAGTGCCATTGTTCCTTCTTGACCCCGCCCCCACATACAACATCACAACCCAGCAACTGGGGTGCCCCACCCTGGTGAACACCTAAGGCTCTGCCCCTTACCGTAACAGGTGTGACCAGACCAAAAAAAAAAAAAAAGAGAGAGAGAGAGACAGCTCAAACAGAAGAACAAGTCAAAGCCCCAGAACCCATCCTTTTAAGCTACTGAGAGATAGCCAACCTATCAGATGCACAGTTCATAACACTGGTGATCAGGAAGCTCACAGAATTGGTTGATTTTGGTCGCAAATTAGATGAACAAATGCAGGCTACAATAAGAGAAATGAAGGAAAATGCATAGGGAACCAATAGTGATGGGAAGGAAACTGGGACTCAAAACAATAGAGTGGACCAGAAGGAAGAAAGAAACAAACAAGAAAGAATGGAGAAATAAGAATTAAAAAAAAAAAATTAGGAGAAGCTTAGGAACCTCCAGGACATCTTTAAATGATCCAACATCCAAATTATAGGTTTACCAGAAGGGGAAGAGGAAGAGCAACAAGTGGAAAACTTATTTGAACAAATAATAAAGGAGAACTCCCCCATTCTGGCAAAGGAAATGGACTTCCAGGAAGTCCAGGAAGCTCAGAGAGTCCCAAAGAGGCTGGACCCAAGAAGGAACACACCAAGGCACATCATAATTACATTAGCCAAGGTAAAAATGAAGGAGAGAATCCTAGAAGCAGCAAGAGATAAGGAGACAGTAGCCTACAAAGGAGTTCCCATCAGACCGTCAGCGGAATTCTCAAAAGAGACCTTACAGGCAAGAAGGGGCTGGCAAGAAGTATTCCAAGTCATGAAAGGCAAGGACCTACATCCCAGATTGCTCTATCCAGCAAAGCTTTCATTTAGAATGGAAGGGCAGATAAAGTGCTTCTCAGATAAGGTCAAGTTAAAGGAGTTCATCATCACCAAGCCCTTACTTTATGAAATGTTAAAGGGACTTATCTAAGAAAAAG
>PVIA01005689.1:0-110536 GCA_004024845.1 Tonatia bakeri
ATGTGCCTTGGTGTGTTCCTCCTTGGGTCTAACCTCTTTGGGACTCTCTGAGCTTCCTGGACCTCCTGGAAGTCTATTTCCCTTGCCAGATTGGGGAAGTTCTCCTTCATTACGTATTCAAATTAGTGTTCCATTTCTTGCTCTTCCTCTTCCCCTTCTGGTACCCCTATAATTCGGATGTTGGAACGTTTAAAGGTGTCCTGGAGGTCCCTAAGCCTCTCCTCCTTTTTGAATTCTTGTTTCTTCATTCTTTTCTGTTTGGTTGTTCCTTTCTTCCTTCTGGTCCACTCCATTGATTTGAGTCCCCGTTTTCTTTCCCTCACAATTGGTTCCCTGTGCATTTTCCTTCATTTCTCTTATTGTAGCCTGCATTTGTTCATCTAATTTCTGACCAAAGTCAACCAATTCTGTGAGCTTCCTGATCACCAGTGCTTTAAACTGTGCATCTGATAGGTTGGCTATCTCTTGGTCACTTAAAAAAATTGGTTCTGGGACTTTCAATTCTGTTTGAGCCATCTTTTTTATTTTTTATTTTCCTTTGGTCTGGTTGCAGGTGTTACGTATGGGCGGCGGAGCCTTAGGTGTTTACCAGGGTGGGGTCCAAGAGGGAACAATGGCACCTGCTCCACTCTCTCTAGGACTCCAGTCCCCCTCCCCCACCGCCGCCTCCTACAAGCAAATTGGGCCCTTCTGATGCTGGCTCCCGGGAGGGTGGGCCTGTGCACTTTCTTGGACTCTATGGGTTTCCCCGAGGAGCCTCCTGTGAGGCTGAGAGAATCTCCCCGCCTCAGCTCCCACAGGTGTTTTCAGTGGGTGCTCTTAAGCTTTGTTTCCCGGCACTGGATCCCTGGGTTGTGCGGTCTGTGTTGCAGCCCGTTTTCGCTTAGTTTGCGCGCAGACGTGTAGCTGGGGCGCACTGGGTCTGCTCGTTGCCTCCCGTGCCCAGGGACTGCCACCGGGTCCATCAGCCACCCCTGCGCTTCTGGGGTCCGCCAACTACCATCTGCACCTCCAGGACCTCTCGACCCCTCTCTATAGGACTCCGCCGCCACCCCTCCTTACCGGTCTGATTGTACAGTAGTCACACTTCCATTCGGTTCATTTCTCTCGTTCTGGTTGTTTCTTGTTTCTCAATTTTTGTTGTCATTAGTTTTGGTTGCGCAAGGAGGCACAATGCTACTACCTATGCCTCCATCTTTAGAATCTAATTATTTTCACACATGTGTTATATTACACCATATCCCAAATTCACAAAAGCCTGATTACTACAGAATATATCTGCAGTGATATGCCACCTGCCAAGCATACCTTAGCTTCTCTTTAAAAAGGTTTTCAAACTTTTCCTACCCCATAATGAGCCAGTTCTCACACTGAAACAACCTAAATGTTGACAATTCTGATCAGAAGCCCAAAACTCACTTCACAATCCCCTACAATATATCACAAGTTACAATGAAAAAGCCACTTATTTTCTTCTGTTTCAGAACAACAGAGTGTTCTTCAGTTTTCTAAACCACTAATATTTCTAAACCATGATCAGAGGAGGGAATCAAGAACTTGTATTACAGCTCCTAACAGAGAACCCTATCTAGTACTTCCTAATAGGCCCTCTTTGAACCACACCTACTCAGTCTTTTAAGGGATCCCAGATCCCAGCTCATGGTCACACAACTTTTCTATAGTTTTGGTCCATGTTTTTTTTTTTTGAAAAATGCCTTATTCTGCTCTGGGCTCTCACAAAAACTGAATCGTCTTCACAGTCCAAGCACCCTTTGCCTGTTTTTGCCCTCTTGTTGGCAGCTACTGTAACAAATTTAGTTTTACCTCACATACGCTCCCACTTCTCCTCTTCAGCCCTGACCTCCCAAAATAAATTGGTGGCAAACTAAAATGAGTGAGTCGAGTCAGGTGGTTACTTGGTTTTAACAGCTACAATTTTACCCTCTTTCCATCAATTATCTTGAACTTCTCACAATGCTGTGAAGTATGTGCTGTTTTATTTCCATTTTACTGATTTAAAAGGTGAGAGATAAAATGACTTTGCCTAAGGTAGACCTGAGACAACCTGGGTCTAATTCCAAAGCCTGTACTTCAAAGGATAAGTTGGTGGAATGAAACCAAAACATAACACCAAAGAGAGGTCTCCAGATTTAACCTTTGTTCACTAGGGCAAAGAATTTTGTAGGTTTGGCCTATCCATCAAAAAAGATACTAAGAAAAAATCCCCAGTGCAAAAGCCTTCCAGTGCACAGGCAGGCTCTGTATATCAGGGGTGTCAAGCTTTTTTTCACCGGGGGCCAGATCAGTCTTGTGGTTGCTTTCAAAGGGCCGAAATAATTTTCGGACTGTATAAATGTAACCACTCCTTAATAGTTAAGGAGTTGAAATTACATTCGGTCCTTTGAAGGCAACCTCGAGGCTGATGTGGGCCCGGGGAAAATGAGTTTGACGCCCCTGCTATATATGGTAGAGACTTAATATTACCTGACTAGATCAACAGTAATTTTTCTACTGACTCCTATGCCACATTTGCAAACATAAACATTCTCCTATGCTAGCTCTACTTAATGTTCAAGACCAAAGTCAGAATTAAGGGGGCGGGGAGTTTGGAAAGCCTTCTATATAACCAAATCCACTCCATGTAGCATCTACTTTTACATACACTTATTTTTTTAATCACCCATTTTTATAACAATACACAAACATCAGCAGATTGATCACTGTGCCTCTAGAACTTGCTAATGCCTAGATGGAAAAGGCCCAAAGGCTTAGTCAAATAAAAAAAAAATCATTTACAGCAAATGATCAGAACTCTTAATACATTCATCTAAGATTTGTGGTCAGTTCTCTGTATGGTGAGTAGAATGGGACTTAATAATTTAAGCTGTATGTACAAGACTGCAGCATCTAGGTTAAAGAGTCTGTTTTCTACTTTGATTCAATTAGGATTTTTCACCAGATGTTGCTTGGACTTAAATGGTGATTTCCAAAAAGCAGAAAGTGATTTTACCTATGTTAATACTAATTGGTAAAAGACTTTCCATGTTGCAAAAGGTTAGATGCAATTCCTTATAATTAATGGAGAAGAACTGGATGTTTTCTAGATCTGAGACCAACAAAGCATAGTGGTTAAAGGGGCAGTCTCTGGGGACTGAAATGCAGTTTGGTTCTTCAAAATCCTAGATGCTACCTTGCATGGGGTATTTAACCTCTATGGTCCTCAGATTTTCCACCTGTAGCAGAGATGTAGTAATACTGGGTTGGCCAAAAAAATCCATTTACTTTTTTCTGTAAAATAAAAGACATATTTTTCATTTTTACCAATAACTTTACTGATGTGAATATTTTGAGCATCTTAGCTATCTTTCCCACTATTGGCTTCTAGTGGGTAGAGGCCAAGGGTGCTCAATAGTACCAAGAAACTTCGCAAACCACCTTCTACATTTTCCATAAGTCACAGCACTTTCTTCATACACTGCACAATCTTTTTCTACTGTTTCAGTTGCGTTTTTATCTTTCTTGAATAAGGCACAATATGGTGAAAATGTCGCATATTTTCTTCCATCTCAGTATTGAAATGGCTGTACAAAAACTTATCTATTTTGTTAAGGTTTTTTAAAAAATGCACACAGCTGTCACAATACAATCTAACAAACTGTTTCGAATGAAACAGTTTGAACGAATGAAGTTAAAGACAACTAAGCAATACTAAAGCCATCTTACGAAAAATAAATAAAAGAATGTTTTAGCCAACCCAATAGTTCCTGCTTCATTGGATTAAAATTAGGTACTGTGTATAAAGCAGCTGACCCACAAAAGCACTGACATCTCAGTCATCACTTCTACCAGCTAAATCTCTTACCAGATAATAGCAGAGCACTCAGTATTTCCCAATTTCCTTAATTTTAATGCTTACCTTCTTACTTCCTAGAGTACCACAAGGTACTAAGCATACTTCACACACTATTTCTTCCCCGTATTATTTTAAGATACCTGTAGGAGACTGTTCTGTATGGTGTGGGCCCACCTCCCACTTGGAGATGCACAGGACCCATGTCCACGGCTGGGTTCTCTCATGGGGAATCAGGCCTGCAATGTGCCTAGGCCACTTTGAGTCTTGCTCTTGCTAAAAAATTCCCTCACCCTGAATTGAAGACATTTACTGCAAAGTAACTTCCCAAAATCCATGCTAAACCTTCCAAGGAGGAGTGTAACTGGTTCAACCACTTTTCTTTTTTCACTTACAAATATCTCTTCTGGGTTGTGATTAGCAGAACTGGCTCCTTTGTTTTCTGTAAAAGGTAACCACCTAAAGCGAACCTGTGCATAGTAAATGAGGAACTTCATGTAATGTGGCGAGAGACCCAATAAAGGCGGGTCATGGCAAGGGCCAAGGTTTTTGCTTCCCTTGAGAGAAAAGCCATGCTGTCCCTTTTCCTCAACTGGACTTGTAGTCCATGTGAATGTCTCATTTCATCCATAATGACATGGACACTGCAGGCCGGAGTCTGCATCAGATACCACTGTTTATCTTTTTCTCGCTAAACTACTCAACTTTGTTACATTTAGCTGCATAAAGCTACCCTACCAACAAAACTGTCAAAGTTACTCATTTCTTTCAAATTTTGTTACGATAATTATACCTTCCAAAATAGTAGTTTCTTACCATCAAGCCGTTTACTAATTTGCTCCTTTGCAAGCTTGGATGGCCAGCACTTTCTCACGGTTTCAGTTACTGAAGTTCTTTCATCCTTCTCCCCAGTGTTGGAGCGAATGCTCTTTAAATCTGGGCTCTCCAACTGTTCCGTAACACTTTCAAAGCTCCCAGTAGAAGTCTGTACTACCTGTGACTGTTCTTCCATACAATTTTTTGATTCAGACATATCTGGATCATCAACATTACTCTTTGTTGCTTGGTCTAAAAGTGTGACAGTAACTGAAGAATTTGGTGGTGAAGTTCTTTCTGGTGAACTTGAGCCTTCTGAAATATTAAGAGGTGTGGGTGGCAACTCTGACAAATGTGCCAACTCTTTTTGTGTTCGTGGAGGTTTTTCAGTAATTTCTGAAAGCTTTACAGGGTTGCAGCATAGTTTGGCATATTCACCACCTAACCTATGACACAATTCATTAATTATGACATCACAGTCTCCAAGAAGCTCTACGTCAAAATGCAGATGAGGCAAAGGTTCCCTATTAATTAATATCTGAGGCACTTCATGGGGTATGGAACCTAAAAATAGGGTAAAAAAATAAGAGAAAAAGGGAAGGAGGTAAGTAAGTTAATTAAGCTACAACAAATGCACTACGTAAAAATCTAACATACTCCCAATACCAAAAAAAAAAAAACTGGCCACTAATCCCTAAGCCATTAACATTTCCTCAAGCTATCAAGGTAACACATGAGCAGTTAAGCATCTTTCATAAAATTTCAGGTTCTGCTTCTGTCACCTGGTTATCTCTGAGCAATCTTAGATGACTTTTACTCTGTCTCAATTTCCTTGTCTGTATAATGAGGATAAGATCAGTACTTTTCCATAAAGTTGCAGTGAGGATTAAA
Organism: Tonatia bakeri; assembly: GCA_004024845.1. Taxonomy (NCBI): domain Eukaryota; kingdom Metazoa; phylum Chordata; class Mammalia; order Chiroptera; family Phyllostomidae; genus Tonatia; species Tonatia bakeri. Next base: position 5,558 of record PVIA01005689.1, read on the forward strand.
TGAGTTAATGTATTTCAAGTGCACAGAAGAGTTCCTGGCACATAGTAAGTGATTGTTATTTTACTGAAATAGCTCCTGATATGAAGAGTGTGGGGACTTCCGGTCAAGGTGGCAGACTAGGCAAACTCTGAGCTTACCTCTTCCCATAATCAAATCGAACTTAAAACTAACTTATAGAACCATTACTGAGAACCACCTAAAAACTAGCTTACCATAATTCCTATAAGGATATAAAGAAGCCACATTGAAGACTGGAGGGGCAGAGACACCCAGAGGAGGGATAGCTCTACTGCAGAGGTCACCCCTGAAGAGCAAAGGGTCCAAACCTCACATCAGGCTCTGCAGCCCATGCCACCAGTGCCAAAAAGAGTCCCCATTAACATCAGGCTGTGGAAAGCAACAGGGACTGCATCTGAGAATGATGAGAGTTGTGAGGGACAGTGGTGCTTCTCTTAAAGGACCAGTGCTTTAAACTCCAGCACAGGGGCAGCAGCTTGAAAAATGCCAGGGACATATGGGGAGGAGGTAAATTGATTAACATCAGGGTTAGGGCTGGAGGGGCAGGCATGGTGGTCAACTTTCTTCAGAGACAGAAGTGCTAGTAGGCCCAGTTACTCCTTTGTTGAACTCACCTCCCCACAGCCCAGTGTAGGCAGATGCCAAATCTGTGTTCTCCATTAACCTAACAATGATCACCTAGCCTAGTGATTCCAAGACCCAGTCTCACTCAACTCCCTTGCCTGTCCAGAGCCTCTCCTACTGGCTCTTCCACACAAGCAGCCTGCCTCGATTGGCTACAAACTTGCCCCAAAATTCAGAAACCTCACACAAGTGTTGGCTGGCCTCAGCTCGTGCTACAAACTCTCTCAAAGGTCCACAAACCCCACACAATGCATGCAGTAGCCAGCCTTGTCATGCCCTATAGCTCCTGCCAAGTGGCCCCTAGCCTAGCACAAGTGCAACCAGTTTCAACTTGCATTCTAACTCCCATCAGGTGGTCGCAGGCCTGGCTAAGTGGTGGCCACTCTTTGTAACGTAGCTTCAACTAAGTGGTCACAAGCTTAACATAAATGGCAGCTGGGCTTATCTCACCACAATGCCCACCAAAGGGTGCCAGGCCTGGCACAACCTGCAGCCAGTCTTGGTTCACAGCACAGCCTCTTCCCAAGCATCTCCAAGCCTAGTACAACATGCAACAGACCACAGATCACTTCATACCTCTACCAAGCTGCCCCAAGACCAGTACAAGCCCTGGCTAACCTATGCCTGCACTGGAGTCCCTCCTAAGAGGCTTCAGACCCAACACACTTGGGCAGTCTCAGACCACAGAGCCCCACAGAACAGCTCCACAATTGATATGCCCAAAGGGTGGCCTCAGATGGCACCAGAGCCATGATGAAGTGAGTCATACTCCCTGAGGTCATCCCTACACAACAGCTCATGCACTGTAGCTGCTGCTGCCCCTCACAGCTAGTCAGCCTGAGGGTCAATGCCACCCACTTCTGACAGCAACAATGAAGGACCAACTACAACAGGAAGAAACACAACCCACACAGGGGATATCCCTGGGGCACCCTCCTCAGGTGACTGAGGAGACTGTGTAATTGGGGTCCACAGGACACCTATATAAGGCCACTCTGTCAGGACTGGGAGATGGCCCTGGCCAGGTAACTTGGCTGAAGCATCACCCTGATACACCAAGGTTGCAGGCTCAATTCTTGGTTGGGCACATATAAGAATCAACCAATGAATGCATAAATCAGCAGAACAACAAATCAATGTTTTTCTCTCTCTCTAAAATCAACTGATAACTAATACATAGAAACGGAGAGTCAGCCAAAATGAGGAAACAAACATGTCCCACTGAAAGAACAGAACAAAATGGAGACAAGCAATCTACCAGATATGGAGTTCAAAACACTGCTTGGTTATAAGACTGCTCAATGAACTTAGGAAAACAAGATCATCTGAGTGAAAATTTCAACAAAGAGACAAAGTAAAAAAAGAGACAGAAAACAAAAACCCAATCAAAACTGAAGAGTTAACTTCAATGCAGATTATGCTAGAGAGAATCATCGGCAGATGAGATGAATCAGAGAATCAAATAAGCAATGTGGAAAGCAAAGTTGGGGAAAAAAAACACCCAACTGTAACAGCAAAAAGAAAAAAGATTTTTAAATGAAGATAGTTTAAGGGACCTCTGGGACAACACCATAGATACCAACAATTTGCACTATTGGGGTCCCATGAGGAAAAGAGAGAGAGCAAGGGATGGAAAACCTATTTGAAGAAATGATGACTAAACACTTCCCTAACTTGACAAAACTAGACATACAAGTCCAGGACCCCAGAAAGTCCCAAACAAGTTGAACCCAAAGAGGCGCAGACCAAGACACATCATAATTAAAGTGCCAAGGGTTAAAGACAAAGAGAATGTTAGCAGCATCAAGAGAAAAGCAGATGGATATCTACAAGGGAATGCACAAGAGACTGTCGCTAATTTCAACAGAAACTTTGCAGTCAGGAAGGGAATGGCACAAAATATTCAAAGTGATGAAAAACAAGGACATAGAACCAAGATTACCCAGCAAGGCTATCATTTAGAGTCAAAAAGAGATAAAGAGCATGTCACACAACAAAAAGCTCAAGAGTTCATCACCACCAACCAATATTATAAGAAATCTTAAACAGACTTCTTAGATAGAAAAGATAAAAAATATGAACAAAAAAAGGAAAAAACATCTTATCACCAAAGGTAAACACATAAAAGCAGTGGATCAACCAATTATAAAGCTAGTACAAGGTTGAAAGACGAAAGTAGAAAGATCATTTATATTTACAATAAAAAATTAAAAGGAAAACACAAACATACACACACAAAGGGAGAAAAAATAAAAGTGGAGAGGGTGAGTAAAAATTGTAGTGATTTTATTTTTTTTAAAAGGTTTATGAATTTTTAGAGAGAAGGGGAAAGAGGGAGGAGAGGAAGAGAAACATCACAGTTGCCTCTGGCACACCCCCAACTGGGGACCTGGCCTGCAACCTAAGCATGTGCTCTGACCAGGAATTGAACTGGTGACCTTTTGGGTCACAGGCTGGTGTTCCATCCACTGAGCCACACCAGCGAGGGCTGTAATGATTTTAGAATGTGTTCAAACCTAAGAGCCATCAACTTAAAACAGCCTGCTCTAAAAGTGGGTTGGTTCTGAAGCACAAGGTAAACACAGAGAACTACACAAACAGAAAACAACAAAACAGCAATAACTACATAGCTATCAATAATTACTTTAAATGTAAATTAAGTATTCCAATCAAAAGACAAGGGTGGCTAAATGGATAAAAACAAAACCTTTATACTTGCTGCCTACAAGAGACCCACTTCAAATCTAAAGACACACACAGACAAAGTAAAGGGATGGAAACAGGTATTTCATGCAAATTAAAAATGGAGGGAAAAAAAGCTGAAGTAGCAATACTTCTATCACAGAATAGAATTTAAAACAAAGGCTGTTAAACCCTGGCCAGGTATCTCAGTTGGTTGGAGCATCATCCCAATATGCCAAGATTGCAGGTTTGATCCCCAGTCAGGGCACAAATAAGAAGCAACTGATGAATGCATAAATAAGGGGAACAACAAATTGATGCTTCCCTCTTTCTCCCTTCCTCTCATAAATAAATCACTAAATAGATAGATAGCTAGCTAGCTAGCTAGCTAATAAATAACAGAGGCTGGAACAAGACATACTGATGAAGGGAACCATTTCAAGAAAATGATATAATTTGTAAACATCTATGCTTCCAATGTACGACCACCTAAAACTATAAAGGGAGAGATCATCAGTAATACAGTAAAGTACAGGACTTGAACATCAATGGCTAGATCATTTAGACAGAAAATCAATAAGAAAAGGGCTCGTAAATGATATATTAGACCAGATGGATTTGGTTGAGATTTTTCAGGACATTTCACCCAAAAGCAGCAGAATATATGTTCTTTTCAAGTGCACATGGGTTATTTCCCAGGTTAGACCTCTACATTTAAGAAGACTGAAATCATATCAAACATCTCTGATCACAATAGTATATACTAGAAATCAATTACAAGAAAACCGAAAAACAAAACAAAAACAAAAAAACACATGGAGGCTAAGTAACATGCTAGTACAACATGAAAAGATACCTTAGATAAATGAAATACAATGGCCCCAAAATCTATGGACTATAGCCAAGGAATTCCAAGAAGGAAATTCATAGCAACACAGGCTTACCTCCAGAAACAAGAAAAGCTTTAAATCATAGTCTAACCTTACACCCAAAGGAACTAGAAAAACAAGAACAAAGACCAAAGTGAGTAGAAGGAAGGAAATAATACAGATTAAACCGGAATCAATGCAATGTAATCTAAAAATACCAAAGGCCAATAAAAAGTCAAGAGTAGGTATTTGAAAAGATAAAATCAATAATCCTTAAAAAATAAACTACAACCCTTGAGCCAGATTCATTGAGAGCCCAAATAAATAAAATTTCAAAAATCAGAAAGAGGTGACAACTGATACCACAGAAATACAATAAATTATGAGAAAATACTATGATTATATGCCAACAAATTAGACAACCAGGAAGAAATGGATACAATCCTAGAAACATAAGCTTCCAAGACTGAATCAGAAGAAACACAAAATCTGAACAGCCTGATAACTACTAACAAAATCTAAACCAGTAATCAAAAAAAACCTCGATAAACAAGAGTCCTCAACCAGATGCTTTCACAGGTGAATTTTCCCAAACATTCAGAAGAATGAGTACTATACTTAAAACTATTCCAAAAAGTTGAAGAGAAGGGAAAGCTCCCAATTCATTTTACAAGGCCAATGGTAACCTGATACCAAAACCAAAAGCACTACAAATAGAAAAAAAAAAAAAACAAAAACTATGGACAACATCCCTAATAAACACAGATACAAAAATCCTCAACAAAGTATTAGCAAACTGAATTCAGCAATATAGTAAAAAGATCATACACAATAATCAAGTGGGATTTATTGCTGGGATGCAAGGTTTGTTCAGTATCTACAAATCAATTAATGTAAACAACCATAAACAAAATGAAGGATAAAAATCACGATCATATTGCCTTGGCCGGGTGGCTCAGTTGGTTGGAGCATCATCATTTACAACAAAGGATGAGGGTTCAATTCCCGGTCAGGGCACATACCTAAATTGCGGGTTCAATCCCTCTGGTCAGGGTGTGTACAGGAAGTGGCCAATTGCTGTTTCTCTCTCTCGAAGTCAATGAACATATCATTGGGTGAAGGTAAAAAAAAAAATTTCTGCCTTACCTTTAAGGAGGAAAAAAATACTAAAAAATAAAGGAATTTCTACATTAAATTTTCATGTTTTATTTAATTACAAATTATCCTATACTGTAATTAAAAGACTTTTAGTTATTTAGGGAAGACAGAGTTATACTGCTAAAAGTGACTACATATAGGGTAGGAAAAATACAGAATTAGAGAGTTTAAATCCCTGTTTCTTCCAACTGTTTACTCTAGCTGCCTATTTGATTGCTGGTGTAGGAAGTCTAATTTAATTCTCTGGTTAAGTGTTTGATATTGTCTCCTTTTCTCCTTCCTTCATTTTTTAGGGCACACCTGTTGTTAGTGAGTTAGTCCCTTTGCCTTACTCCTCTACCTTCTTCCTCACTAGAGAGAGAAAAAAGGTATAACAGCATGTATTAAGGAAATATTCCTGACAGCAATAAGGACTCCAATTGTATTTGAGCATTTTTATACACACAAACACCCTTACGGATAAAGTATACCACAAACAACAATTATGACAAGGCATGACTGTTATTTTTACAAATATAAGCCAATCATTCTGAATCCCAAAATGCTATTTTATACAGTATGTCATACTTCTATCAAGCTATACATTTTAACTTAAAGCTGAACTGTTTCCCTTTATCTTAATTTTCCATAGACATTAGAACCTGCCATTATTTTTGTTTTGACACTGCTCTCCCCTCTCCACCCCACCAAAAGTCTGAAAGTGTTCAGGAACAACAACAGCACCTAAAAAATTAAGTTTAGTTCTTCACCAGTCTTTCAGAAACAGAGTAAGATCACTGGGGTCGATTCGATTGCACAGATTCACAACCCATGGTGATATATATGGAGATATTCTCTAAAAATCATCACAAACTTACTTGGAATTAGTGCTACTGGTCTTACTTTCAGGGAAGACCCAATGACAATGAGGAGATCAACTTCATCTTTATCATACTTCATGGCTCTATGAAACTGTTCTGGTAAATTCTCACCAAAAAAGACAATCTCTGGTTTCATAATAGCAAGTGGCTCATCAGCTGGGCACCTGGGACATCGAGGAACCACCTGCATGTTTCAGATTTTGGATGAGGTTGGGAAGAGAAGGGAAAGCCCAAGTTACAAACAGTCAACATTTCCACACTTCATAAGAATTCCATTCAAAATCAAAGAAAATCAAAGAAACCAGAAAAGTTGTGGGCAACTATCAGGGAAACTGGATATAACCTAAACATCAATGTCAGTTGTCACTGAACATCTGCTTATTACCACACAATGAAATAACAATGTTGCTACTATCTGTGTATATTATACACCTGTACAAACCTACATTTGACATTCAAGAGTTCATTGTATACTAAAAGAACCAGCATGATGTGTATACATGTCCATACACATACACACTATACACAGAAAGACTTAATCCTTTAAAAATAAGTTTGTAAAGCACAATGATTCCATTTTAATATGCTATCCTCCTCATAATTATTTATGATTAAATATACAGGTAAATAAATATAATTTATTTCTGGATGGTTTTTACTCTTTTCCTATTTTCTTGTATTTTGGCAGTGAGCATAAATGAAGTATCTTTTACAGTAATTTTTTAAAAAGCATTACCAACCTACTGTAAGACTGTGAATCTGACAGGCACTAAAAACAGATAGTAAAGCTCTGGCTGGTGTGGCTCAGTGAACTGAATGCCAAACTGCGAACAGAAGTGTTGCCGGTTCAATTCCCAATCAGGGTATATGCCTGGGTTGTGGGCCAGGACCCCTGTGCCCGTGGGGGGGCCCACCCAAGAGGCAACCACTCATTGATGTTTCTCTTGTCTTTCTCCCTCCCTTCCCCTCTCTCTAAAGATAAATAAAATTTAAAAAAAAACAAAATGGATAGTAAGGAGAAAAACTAATAGAGCAACACGTCACTTATAATCTGGGTTTTTATTTTAGTCTTCAATACTAAAGAGCCAATTTTATCATTTTAGAGACACTATGGACCAATGTTTTCAAATTCAAGTATTGAAAGGTTCTTAATGTTATTTCACCAGAATTTCCCATGATAACACTCTCTTTCTGGATCTTTCTGTGTCCTATAAATACTTTCAGATAAAAAAAGGTTTGAGGGGAAAAGAAGGAAAAAAACAGAGACATGCACAATTCCTAAAATATGGGTGACGGATTACCTGATTAAAAATATCTCCTCGTACAGCTTCACAGTCAACTTTGTATTTACATATCAGGCAAGACGCTGTTGCAAAGGAACCTAAAAACAATCAACATGTTATGTGTTTTATTTAAGTAATGTTTACCTTTATTAAACATGCTACAAAGATTAGAATATAAAATAACCTAACCAGAATTTAGATTATTTAAAAACGTTAAGAGATTCCTCGGGAGAATCTAGAGGATGAACAATTAAAATGCTTAAAAATAAGTAAGGAGAGAATCCAATCATCAATTGCTGAGCTGTTGATAGAATGATGACTCCCCTAAAGCTACTCTTTTCAATAAAATAAACCAACTCTTCCAGGGCTAAAACTTCACCAGGTTGGAAGGTTACAACTGTATTGCCTTAGCTTAATTGACAGTTGTGTTTTAAAAACAGTTTATATACACAAAGAAACGTTCTGTTCATACTTGTGCTAGCTTGAAATATTTGAATTCTGTTCGCCTGAACTGCCTAGTTACTTTGGTTTCATAATCTATAGATGTCATTTTCTTTTCCGTACATAGCTAATATTACTTTCATAATCAAGAAAGGTTACTTAAGCCCTGGCTGGTGTGGCTCAGTGGATTGAGTGACAGCCTGTGAAAAAAAGGGTCACTAGTTTGATTCTCGGTCAAGGCACATGCCTGGGTTGTGGGCCAGGTCCCCAGTAGGGGGTACACGAAGGGCTACCACATACTGATGTTTCTCTCTTTCTCTTTCTTCCTCCCTTCCCTTCTCTCTAAACATAAATAAATAAAATCTTAAAAAAAAAATTACTTAAAAGACTTTAATGGAATGCAACTGCTACATCTTGAAATCCCAAAGCACAATGATTTCTGATGTTTCGTAGAATTAAGTGTCAAGGCTAGTATTTCTGGTTTTGATTTTTTTTTTTTTGCATTCTACTTTTCTGATTTTATCTACAATGAAACATTAACATCAATAACATAATAATAAAGCTCAATCTCCATTCCTAGATGGCAGCCTCCTTTCTAATCCTAAATTTTCCTAGAAAACAAAACTAACAGAAAGCAGTCCTGAAGTTTACTAACCATGACACTGAATTATCCTTTGGATTCCTGCAACCTGTTCCAGTGTATCTATATTCTGAGTGTAGTTGCGAAGTAGTTTTCCTTCTTTATCTGACAAAGCTATGAATTTGTGACAGAGAGATGGTTGGAACTGTCCAGGATATATTTCCTATATAATGCAAAAGCAGAAAAAAGATTACATTTAAGAAATAAGTACAACAGATGTCATATATTTAGTTTTAACAACAACAACAACAAACGACCAGTGATAATCCCCCATGTATAAATAATTTAAAAACTACATGAGCATCTCAAAGCATCTAGATGGGTGCAACGCACACCTAACAACAGGATTGTGGTATAAAACTCAGCAATTAGTGAACCAGGCCCCTTGAAGGAAAGGATAAAGTTGACCCACAAACATCTCTAATAAATGTTAACAGATATTTTAATAAAAGTCAGAGGAAATAGTAAGGATATATCTAACTTTTGTTGGCTGCTAATTCAGGGGGTTTTTTTTGTTGTTTGTTTTTTTAAAGGAAAAAGGGGAATAGTTTAAACTGAAATTAAAGATATCAAAGGTATGGTGATTTTTTAAAACTAAAAAAAGGTACTGTCGACATAAGAATATTAAAATGTTTTGATTCATCAGTCATTATAAATAGCAACCTGTTGGAAGTTTAAAGCTAAAGTTTTAATACCTTACCAAAATTGTTTTCCTTCCACTGCACGGGCACATACTGGTATAGTATAGAGTTGCTCATGAATGCTGAGTTGCTGGATTTTGTGTGTGTGTTTTTCCCCCCAAATAATGCTTCAATGCTGTTTTCTTCTTTAAAAACAAAGAATTCAGATATACACATGGCAAAAAGATCAGAGAAAAAGTATCAATTTTGGTCCTCTCAACTTTTGACAGTGTTTATTTCATTTAGTAAGTGATTATGGCAAAGGAAGTTTCTTCTCTTTTTCCATTAAAGTAGTGATGCTACCTGCTTCCTTACCATCCATTACAGCCTCCAACCTATTACAATGCTAGCAAAAAACTAGACACAACCGCATGCCCATCAACAGGGGACCAACCGGTTGTAAATATATGGTACCATCCATAATAGTGAAGTATGAGGCATTAAAATGAATAAGGGTGGCTTGGATGCACTGACCTGAAAGATGGTCCATGACATACATGAAAAAAGCAAATTAGTCATTGGTGTTTTGTTTTTACTGTTTTGTAAGCAAAAATGGAATATGCACATGTATATGTGTTCATACAAACATCAAGTCAGGAAGGATACAAACAAGCTATAAACAGGTGGGGGAACTTTCACTTCCAATTATTATACAAAAAAGTTTAACAAAATTATAGATGACTTTACTTTTAACCTATTTAATTATTTCAAATTTTAAAAAACTATCTACAGGGATACTTCTTGAGCAAATCTCCTTATTAACACTATCACATACATGTCCATATGCTGCTGAAAATTGTTATACAAAAATCCCAAAATTTGGCCTCACATTCAAATTTTTATCATGAAATTTCATGAACTTTGCAATTTAAGAAATAGATAATACATAAAAAGGAAGTAACAAATGAACAGCTTAACAAAGCTGATGTTTATTAAAAACTGAGAGCTACATTGTGTTCTAGGTCACTGGGTTGTGCTATACTGTCCATTGTTTTAGCCCCAAGATGCTTTGTTCTAGTAGATTCATATTTACATTTAGAAGATTAAACACCGTATTATTTTCTTAAAGCTCCCTCTAGAAATAGCTATTCTAGTGTTTTAACAAATATTAGTATATGCTAGGCAACAGATAAAATAAGATCTATAGTAGGAAGAAATGTGGACAAACAGTATGCCAAACAAAACAACAAATAACCTCCAGAACAGGGTCAGGGAGCAAGAGTACCAAGACTCTAAGACGCCAAGACTCCACATTCCTGAAATGAACTTTTGTGTGCCTTGTTCCCCGCCCCCTCTTAAAAGGATAGGTGAGAAGTACAAAGACATATAGATACTAGATTCAGCTCTACACTCCAGTTTCCCTTCATGTTCAAATCATAACTGTTCAGGGTAGTTTAGCCCTTAAAGTTATGAATTCATTCCTGTAGTTGGGAATCATATTTAAGAAGTTTTGTTGTTTCATTTTATAAGCCTAAATTTTTCATGTCAGAACCTAAGTGATGTGAATCCTAACTTTATTTTCTTTCAAATGTGAAGTGGACCATGTCTAAATCCTTAGGTTTAAATACTGTATTCAAACTAAGGAACATAATCTAAAACAATGAACAAAAATTACTCTGGACAGACTGTTTTAAAAGAAACTATTTTAAGGCAGGCACTTGAAAAATTGCTGAAAACCAAATGGCTGGGGATAAAACTTAGCTAAAGTATGGTTTAATTCTTCCATGTTGGAACTGTGGCATGCTAGCCCTGTTCTTAGCAAGACAGGCTACTCCCAAATCTGAGTATCCTCAAGACTTGTTAAGAAACCAACATGTGGACTGGGCCAATATGTTATTGCTATAGGGGTTCTCACAAATGAGAAAGCAGAGCTGGAACCAAAGGCTCAAGACACTTTTTTAAAAAGCATGTTGCTTCCACACAGCTGTGCCCAAAAATACACAAACAATCCAGTAACTGTCCATAGGCAAGCAAAGTGGTCCAAACTAAAGCTTAGAATTACCTGCGATAGTGAGTTTTCATGTGGAAATAATGGCTCTCTGCTTGGTTTCTTCTCAAAATTTCTAGCAATATAAATGAGACCCCAGCCAAAGGCAGGGATATTAACCTCTCAGAAATAAAAGGACTCATCAATATGCGAGATGCCACTATTTGCTAATACCCACCTCCTCTACAGAACAGAGGGAGGCAGTAAGTAGAGTCGATAATAAACTACCTAAAATCTCCATGCAGCCAAAAAGAGAAGTGAAACTCCATCGATCCTGGTTAGGAAAATCCTCAGTCCTTTGTTTTATTCATTCCATAAAACCATACTTGAATAAGCTATTCAGTATCTTACCTAATCAGCACTTACAAATGATAGTCACCTGACAGAGAAATTCAACTGCTTCTCTATTTTTTTCTTAAAAGTCTGGTTCCTTGTGTCAAGGTTCAGCAAACTGTTTCCACACAGGGACACCAGGCAGTAAATATTTAAGGCTTTGCAGGCCAGGAAGCCTTTTGTCCTCCCTATGGTCTCTGCTGCAATCACTCAATCTTCCACTGTAGTGTAAAAGTGCCACAGACAGTATGAAAATGAATAAACATGCTGTCTTCCAATAATGTTTTATTTATGGTCACTAACATTAGAATTTTCATATAATGTTCATATGCCATAAAAAACTATTCTTTTGCTATGTTTCCCTCTCACTTAAAAACTTTTAGCTCATGACCTGTTCAAAAACAATGGGCCATATATGGACTGAGGCTGTAGTTTGCCAATCCCTGTACTAACCTAACCCAAGAGAATTTCAATTAATTAAGCTATTAGTTACCATTTAATAAAGTTTTAATGTTCTAGACATAGCAGGAGCAATTTAATAGAATGCTATATAGATGAGGCTGAGGGCTGGGTTTTTAAATTGTAAAAGCTTACACAGGAAAACAAAGAACATATGACAAAGCTCTTATGTTATCACAAAGCAGGTCACATTCACTACCTGGCCATACAGAGAAAAGATTTGCTAACCATGCTACAGGGTACATACCCCCTTCTTTGCAGATGAAAAAACCAAAGCACAGTAACTTGCCAAAAGTCACAAGAGTCAATAAGTAGCAGAGCTATCATTCAAACCCTGTTTTGATACCAAACTGTGGCTCTTAACCACTATGTAATACTTTTTCAATGTTTGATCCCTCAGCCTCAAGTTTCGTATTTTTCTTTTAGGCTAAGTATAATTTCTGTTACATATTGCTAACTAGTCTAATAAGTATACTGCATTTTCCACATCTTCATGGGATTACTGGAAGCTAGAATTCCAATCCTCTAACATGAAAACACTCTTCAAGAATACATAATGTTCCCACAAATCAGTAAAATAAAAACATCCCCTGGGACAAAATATCTAAGATCAGATGATTCAAGGATATACACATAGCCAGTAGTAAAAAGCAATCCTTCACATTAATATATTAAAACAGAACACTAATGAGAAAAGATGCCATATTTTTCTATTAAACTGGTAGTTTTAACTGCCTTAAAAACTCTTTATCTCGAAGATGGAGGCATAGGCAGTTGCATTGTGCTTCCTTGCGCAACCAAAACTAAGGACAACAAAAATTGAGAAACAATAAACAACCAGAACAGAGAGAAATTAATTGAACAGAAGTCGGACTCCAGTACATCCAGACTGGTAAGGAGCGGCGGAGTTGGAGGCCTGCGGAGTGGGGTGGAGGGGTCCCGGCGGGAAGAAACGCTGGCAGGTGTGGGAGGCGACTAGCAGACCCAGTGAGGGTCACAAGGCAGCTGGCTGTCCGCAGCCAGCCACACGTTTGTGCACAAACTAAGCGAAAATGGGCAGTGCCGCCGCGTTTCAAAGTTTAAGAGCCCCGTCTGGGAGCTGAGGCCGGGAGACTCTCTCAGCCTCACAGGAGACTTCTCGAGGAAGCCCACAGAGTCCGAGAAAGTGCACAAGCCCACGCCCGGGAGCCAGCACAGGAAGGGCCCAATTTGCTTGTGGCAGGCAGTGGAGGGGACAGAAATCCTAGAGAGAGCAGAGCAGGCGCCATTGTTCCCTCTCAGACCCCGCCCCCACATAAAACGTCACAACCCAGAAACTGGGGTGCCCCGCCCTTGTGAACACCTAAGGCTCCACTGCCCTTAGAAAACAGCCGCAACCAAACCAAAGGAAAATAAAAAAGATGGCTCAAACATATTTGAAAGCCCCAGAACCAATTTTTTTAAGTGACCAAGAGATAGCCGAATTACCAGATGCACAGTTCAAAGCACTGGTGATCAGGAAGCTCACAGAATTGGTTGACTTTGGTCAGAAATTAGGTGAACAAATGCAGGCTACGATAAGAGAAATGAAGGAAAACGAACAGGGACATAATAGTGAGGGGAACAAAACTCTGACTCAAATCAATGGAGTGGACCAGAAGGAAGAAAAGGAACAACCAAACAGAAAAGAATGAAGAAACAAGAATTCAAAAAAAGGAGGAGAGGCTTAGGGACCTCCAGGACACCTTTAAATGTTCCAACATCCGAATTATAGGGGTACCAGAAGGGGAAGAGGAAGAGCAAGAAATGGAACACTAATTTGAATACGTAATGAAGGAGAACTTCCCCAATCTGGCAAGGGAAATAGACTTCCAGGAGGTCCAGGAAGCTCAGAGAGTCCCAAAGAGGTTAGACCCAAGGAGGAACACACCAAGGCACATCATAATTACATTAGCCAAGGTAAAAATGAAGGAGAGAATCCTAGAAGCAGCAAGAGACAAGGAGACAGTAACCTACAAAGGAGTTCCCATCAGACTGTCAGCTGATTTCTCAAAAGAGACCTTGCAGGCAAGAAGGGGCTGGAAAGAAGTATTCCAAGTCCTGAAAGGCAAGGACCTACATCCCAGATTGCTCTATCCATCAAAGCTTTCATTTAGAATGGAAGGGCAGATAAAGTGCTTCTCAGATAAGGCCAAGTTAAAGGAGTTCATCATTACCAAGCCCTTATTATATGAAATGTTAAAGGGACTTACCTAAGAAAAAGATTAAAAATATGAACATTAAAAAAAAAAAGTCATCAAATGGAGGGTTAGCAACAGGGAAGTAGGAGGAGGAGGGAGGGGGAAAAGATATAGAGAATAAGTAGCATAGACAGTAGGTAGAAAATAGACGGGGAGGGTAAGAATAGTATGGGACATGTAGACACTAAAGAACTTATGACACATGGACATGAACTAAAGGGGGGAATGAGGGTGGGAGGGGATGGGCAGGGTGGTGGGGAGTGAAGGAGGAAAATGGGCCAACTGTAATAGCATAATCAATAAAATAAAGAATTAAAAAAAAAAACTCTTTATCTCCATTAATAGAAGACAGATTAAATACATGTGGTGCAACTATAAAACACTCTACAACCTTTTCGTAAAAATAAGTTGTATCTGTTAAGTGCCATTAAAAAACTATTTCCAAGAATATTAAGTGGGAAAAAAACAAGGATCGAGAAACAGATGTATAGTTCTGTTAGTAATCATTTTTATCCTATTTCTTTAAGATTTTATTTTTATTTTTTTAGAGAGAGGGGAAGGAAGGAGAAAAAGGGAGAGAAACATCAATAGGCTGCCTCACACACACCCCCTCCAGGGACCAAACCCCACAACCTAGGCACATGCCCTGGCAGGGAATCAAACCAGCAATGCTTGGCGGAATGACACTCTACAAACTGAGCCACACCGCTCAGGGCAGTCATCATTTTTAAAGTATTACTAGAAACTTACAATAATGACCCTCTGTTGCCCACCCCGACACAAACAGGTTTACTCAATTTTTTCTTTCCTCTGGAAGGCCCAAGAAAACATGGTAACCTTTGAGGAAAGAGATTAGAGATAAAGAATATTAAACAGGCCAACTAGTTTACACATTATACTGTTTAAATTTCTATTTAAACCATATTCACAATACACACACACACAGAGTTCTTTAACAATATTTAAATGCTAATGATGTATTGCGGAGGACTTGAGGGAGGGTTAGGGTTTAGGCATGCTAAATCAGCCTTCTCATACACTTCTGATGGGAGTGTATTTTATTAACCTTCACAGATGGCAATACAGAAAACACATCAGGACCCTTAGTTTCCTTTTCAGGAGTTATCCTAAGAACACTGGAAACACACCAAAAAGGATAATCAAAGCAACACTTTGTAACAACAGAAAGTAGGAAATATTCAAATGTACACTTGCAGGATTAGTTTCAGTATACCACTTGAACACTATGACAATATAAAGTATTCAAGTGTCTGACAGAAAAAGTTTATTAAATAGAGAATAGTACAAACCCAAATCAGTAGGAGAAAGCCCATTTTTGTAATAAAAATGCAACATATATCCAGCTGTAATACTTTATACTCATATTTATACATCTATAATCCACATATATATCAGTATTAACATACTATCTTCAGGTCAATGGGACTGAAGCTATTTGGGGTAATTTTTTAATTCTTTTGGTAATGAACTGACTTTAAGATTCCTTAACTTTGGTCAATCTCTGCTCAGGGTTGGCCCGCCCCCATGTTCTGTGGAGTGTACTACCGCTTAATAAATCTTCCCTCTTTCTTTATACTATAAAAAAAAAAAGATTCCTTAACTTTTATAATTACATAATCTGGTATATGTTAACACATTATCAATAATGTGAGAATTTATTGAATAAATATGAGGATACATTTTTGGAATTAAGCAAAATTCAGTTCACATTTCCCCCTCTACTTTTCTTGAATTTCAATCAGTTTTAGAGAAAAATATTCACTGAAATACAGAGAGCAAATACACTCTTCCCACAAAGTCCTTTTAAAAAAGTTTTGTTTCTTTTTTTACTAACTCTTACTACAACCAACTTTATCAGCATCAGTCAATTATCCTAGACTCCTGGGAGCCCTTATTATGCAGCAGGATAATGGTTCAGGACATGGCTATACAACTTTAATGCTAGCCTTAAGTGTTCTTGTGTAAAAACTTTCAAAGTGGTAACACAGCTAGGCACACTGTATTACAGTGGTGCTCAAACAGGTAGCAATTCTGCAGGGGTCACTTAGCAGTGTATGGAGACATTTTTGATTGTGAAGACTGTGGGTGGGGGTGTTAATGGCACTTAATGGAAGACGGATGCTGCTAAATACTCTACAATGCACAGCACAGTTCCTCACAGCAAAGAACTACCACAGATTGAGAAACCGCTCTAATGGGCCAGTAATCTCTTTAACACACCTCTCTATTACTTGGAATTTCCAGTCTAAATGAAATCTAAGTTTCTTCTCAGTAATTACATACAATTAAAGAAATTCCTTCCTTCCAAAATGTCTAAATTTCACTAACAGCTTCTACAATCATTTACTCTCATAACTAGCAAAAAACATAAACCATCTTAAACTTTTTGCCTAGTTTAGTAACTGGTAGAAAATTTTAGATCATTAGTATTTTATTCGTTATATTTTATGAATCTAGTAATATAACATTTACATATCCTCCCCATCTTTCATTTTTTTGGATATTGTACTTCATCGTTTCTTGCACTTACTTATTTCTCCTTAACCTTTCCCAATTATTTATTTTAGGCCCAATAACCAACCAGTCTCTTCTACCTATTACTATTTAAGTGCTACTTCAGCAACTAGATGCTTTCTTTTAGGCAGTTCCTAAAGTGAGAATTATAGTACAACAGTTCTATGTAAGTAGTAGTTACAAACGTGTTTTATTTATTTTAATTTATTTTTAGTGAAAGGGGTAGGGAGGGAGAAAGAGAGGGAAGGAAATACCCACACAAGACAGAAACCACTCAGTTGCTAGGTACATGCCCCGAGCAGGGACTGAACGCACTACCTAGGCACGTGCTCTGACAGGTGACTGCAATTTTCTGGACAATGCCCAGCCAACTGAGTCACACTGGTCAGGGCATAAAGATTAATTATTTAACTCTTAACATAACTGAAACGAAAATTCAGAAAAATAATCAGGCAAAATTAAGGTTTTATGTGTTTTTTCATTTTATTAATAAAAATATACATAAATTTAAAAAGTTTTATGGAAAAGTGAAAAATACTTTTCACTTGGGCCCTTTCTTCTCCCTGGTGGTATATAAGCTATACACAGTGGTTAAGAACACTGTAACACATTAACAATATGCCATTTTTACTGTAACTCACATTTTACTTTCTCTTATGTTATACCTAGATTTCTATTAAGTGCACTTTTTAAAGTTCTTATAATTTCTCTTTATCATTGTAATTCTGAACTGCTTCAACAGATTCTCACATGTCGAAACTAGTTTATGCTACCAATGAAAACACAGTTTTTATATTAGACAATTAAGGTTACAATCTTTCTCACTTTGCTATTTCTATTCTGTTACCACTTTTTCCCAAGTGTCAGGTTACTACTTTACTGAGCAATTTAGTACACACTGAAGTGATAAGGGGGTGGTGGGGACTGACAAGTTAGTTTGGGCAACGTGTTTTGTTTCCTCTCAGAACACAGAATTACAGGCCCTAGGCCTAGTAGCTCAAGTGGTTAGAACATCAACTCCAATGCACAAGGCTGTGGGTTCAATTCCTAGTCAGGGCACATACAAAAACCAATCAATGAATGCATAAATAAGTGGAACAACAAATCAATGTTCCTCCCCCCCCACACTAGAAATCAAGAAATTTTAAAAAACACAGAATTACAAGTGTTACAAGCATTTTATAAATGGCCTAGTGAATCGAGCATTTATAATCATATGTAAACTCAAAGTAATTTCTAGTTACTTGCTATCTTCTAAAAGTGTTAATTTCTGCTAACTAGAGCTGTTACAATGCCAGTGTCTTAGATTCAATTCAAGAAACCTATCACTAAATGGTATTTCATTGGTCTGCAAAATCAGGCATTGGTACTACTAGCACCAGTAAGTTTAAACAGTAAATCTTCACTAATTCATACTCCCACAATTAAGAAAAATAAAAATAAAAATTACTTTTACATTATTTATGTAATTCAGTGTGAACCAGGTGTCTGTTTTAAAGGCTAGATATAAATAATCATCGCTACTTTATGCTGATATAAAGTAAAAAGTTCAAAATTTTCACAAGTTTTACGTTTGTGGATAGAAAAATTACAAATTCTCTTAGGAGCCTAAAAATTTCTCAAATTTAGCTTTCAGTTTTAGTACTTATTTCATATTCAAGAGACTTAAATATGACTTCCACATTTTACTCTAATTCCTACTTAACCACACTTGGCTGAAACAAAGTATTTCTTCAGAGACAAGTCAATTTAAACTCCATTATTCTGAATTAGTAGAGCTTTTCCTATAGTTAGGTATATAAACCACATGCTTTGGAAGTAGCTGAGGTTATCCTTTAATTAAAATTCAGGTTCATTTAACTTCTAGATTCATTAAAATTAGTCACTAATACAATAGCCTCTTTTTCAAATATACTGAAGCTCAGCAATAACAATTTTACAATTTCTTTCCATAAGACTAAACTATGGAGAAAAAAAGTTTTCCAACAACTAAAATCTCTTGGGCTATGGTATAATGCAGCAACTTTCAACCTTTTTCATTTCATGGACACATAAACTAATCACAAAAATTCTGTAGCATACCAAAAATGCATTATATATTTTTGCCAATATAGAAAACAAACAAACAAACAGGTATAATTTTCATTCATTCACATAGGATGGCTATTCTTTGTTGTGCTGGCTGTAGTCATCTTTTTATTGGACAATCTATGGGAAAAGAAGTCAGTGCCCCACAAAATAGTCAGGTACTGCATGTTTTAAAAATTCTGTGGCACACCAGTTGAAAATCACTAGACAGCCCTAGCTGGTAGTTCAGTTGGTTAAAGCATTGTCCTGATATGCCATGGGTTATGTGTCCAATCCCAGTAAAGGCATATACAAGGAAACAACCAATGAACGCATAAATAAGTGGAACAACAAATCAACGTTTCTCTTTCTCTCTCCTCTCCCTCAAAATCAAAAAAAAAAAAAGGAAAATCTCCAGTATAATGTAATGTATTATCAAGTTTTGTATTCTACAGTTGAGCTGCCCAATAGAAATATGTGAGCCATATATATAATTTTAAATTTTCTAGTAACAATAGTAAGAGCATGAAATAAAAGCCCGAACTGGACTATGCAACTCTAGAGATTCTAGAGCAGAACAGAGCACTCTTGACTAAAATGCAACCTTAGAATCTTCTCTGCCTTTAATCACAAATTTTCAGGCACATCCTCATGTGTTAAGATCTGGTTAATATAAACCATACCAAAGCAGATGTTAAAATCTTTATGACTCAATGGGACAACTAGAAGACTTCATAGTACCTTTGCAAACTTGAAGAATGGTCTTGGATCTTTTCTGAAATATTCAATATCAAACATTGCTTGAGGATCTGGAAGATCTGGGAAGTCTACTGCAAGGCGAGCATAAATACCATCTCTTGACCTGAAGTCAGGTATTCCACAAGAAACAGAAACCTGCAATATGTATGGCATAATTTGTATAATTAAATCTTCCACCTCAACCTTTATCATTGCTCTCTTATACATTTAGGGAGGGATTGAGAAATGTTTTAAACTTCTTTTGGGGAACAGAAATACCATCCTATTCCAATTTAAGATATGAATAAAACACTCCCAAAACAAGTATTACTAAATCCATCAGAGTCCATTCATAATGGGGAAAGGAATTTTAAGTCAGGCAAATTTCAAACCTTCAAGCATTTAACCAACAAATTAAAGCAACAGCAATTTGATTGAGAAGGGAGTAAGTAATTTCAATTATTTTAACCAGAAAGCAGGCAAGAATTTCTATTATAGTCAAGTACTTCCAAAGAACTTCTTATCTGGTCAGGGGCCTACTATTTCAAAAATACTAAACTTCTGTATTTTCTTTAAAATATTTTCTTGTACAATATTTCAATTCTTAATGTTCAAGAATAGACTTAGACACTTTTTCTAAAATAAGCCCTGATAATCAGAGATTTCAGTATTACCTTTTTGTTTCACAATTTTACCAGAGTCGACTCCACTTTGACCTCAGAGGTAAACCAAACATGTCTAAATCATGTCTGGGAGCAAAAGCACTACCATTGCTGATGATCGTTTAAGATTAAGTGACATCCCCCCTTAACTCAAAAGGGCAGAAAGCAAGACTGAATTTTACTCCAGCATCACTCTGGTCACCAACAAACATATTTTGTATTCAATACACAAACACAATAGCCTTACATAGCTATTAACTGCAATCTTATAGGCAGGCAAATAATGTCAAGCCATCACAATCACATCACGTTAATTTAAATGGAGGGGAGGTAGGAATCTGTTACCTTCCTAACACTAAATTCTTTACTTGTAAACATCAATTGGGCTCCTGGTTTCCCTATGAAGATGGAACAAATACCCAATTTCTCCATCACACCCTGACACACTTTAATGCAAGCAGAATTCTGTGAATCTCCTTTAGGACCTGTGGTGTAATGCAGGTAAAAGTCTTGCCTTAATTCCGCTTACCTGCTGTACCAATAAACAAAAGCAAATCATTTTTAAGGTTGTTGGAGAGGTTTTTAAAAACTGAACCAATTTGGCATCTGCTTCTGCATTCCCCATTTAGCCATTTCCAAGCAAAAATGCCCATTATCATGTAAGGATAAATTTTTCTACACCAGAAAAATGTTTAATTGGAAAAGGTGTAAGGAAAAACATTTGCCACCTCCTCTTTTTTACCAGTGTTTTATACATGTTACATACCCCAGCTCCAGTTAGAACTATTATTTTTTTGCATTCCTGCAGTAATTTCACAGCATCTTCAATTGTATTAATATCTTTTCTTTTTTTCCTTTTTGGTGGTTCTGAAAGGATATTAATAACAATCTGCCACAGTGTCATATCATCCAATTCAGGTGGAGGAATTGTTTCTGGCAGTAAATCTTTAAGAATTGTTCGAGGATCTGTGCCGATCATGAGATGTTGCTGAACAAAAGCATATGGACCTATATTAAGAGGGTAAAGAATTAGATCAAATCCATATCCGAGTAATTCAAAATCTCATTTATTTTCTGAAGTAATGAATTAGCAATCTTTAAGGTTTTATAATCAAGTAATAAAATGAATTATAAAGTTATTTCATTCTCACAACATCCTTAGAGCTAATGCTATATCCCAATAAAATTAGAAAGATCCAATCAAGAGTTGGGTCTGCCCCTTGAACCATAAAATATAAAGTATGTATTTCCAGAGTTAAATTTTGATGGTTACAATCCAGAAATACACCACAATTCCTAAGAGGAGTATGTACAAAAGGGTTCTACAAATATAGGAAAGATCCTACCATCCCCAAACCTCATGCTGTTTATCATTAAGGGCACAGGGAAAAGGAATTCTATATATCTATCAAAGGAAATTTATACGTAACTACCACCTTATTAAAATTTTTCCCGTAATATTTAATTTGATCTTAACCCATCTCTCAAAATGATATATATAATGCTAGTATTTTAAGCATTCATATTTCTTTACCCTGACATGTCTTTGATCAGGTTTCTAGCTTGAGAAAATCAAAAATACAGTAATATTATAGACACTAAAGAGGAGCTAATCATCACTATATTTAAGTAGTCAAGAATAAAAGCACATTAAGAAAAGACCATTTTTGAGATGGTCATGTAACTTTGGTATAAATACTAAGAGTATTGTCTACTGCTGAAGTAGTTTTCCTTTTTAAGTACACAAAACACAGAATTTATTCTTGTTATTATTAAGTATTGTATCACTTATATGTATCATAACCATAAACCTATTTTTGCCCACCTGTGTACTTTCCCATTTCATCCACGTAGTTAAGGATTTACCAAGCACAAATTATGTGCCAGGAACTTTTATAGGAACTGACAAAACAGTATACAAATCATTAAAAAATCCTTGTCCCCAGTAGGGCTTATATTCTAGTATAGAGCCCAGTAGGGTTCTTATATTCATACAACAATAAAAAAGTTAAGATACAGAGCTTGTTAAAGAAGTGATAAGTGTTAACAGAAAATGAAGAACAAATAGGAAGTAAGAAAGCAAGTTACCCTAACTGGAAGAAGAACATTCCACAGAGAGGAAACAAGTGAAAAGGACCCAAGGGCCTGAGGTACGAGTAGGACTTGGTTGGGAAATACAAGAGGCCAGCTTCCACGGGCCTGAGTTGTTTAAAAACAAAAACAGAAGCACTAGACTATTCCTATAAACATAAATTGACATTAAATCTTAGCAGGCACCTAAGAAACCTCACCACCAGGTTACAAGGGGGCAGAAAATTATATTTTTGGTTGGCATAACATTAAAATACAAAGAAAAAAGACGGTATTTACTCTCTAAAGCTGTGAAATCATACCTATCCTTGGCCTTGGAGTCCAGTCACTAGAGCTTGCATGTGAGGCTCTATCATCCTCATCACTTTCACATGAATGAAAACCATTTGTGATTATTTCATCACGAAACAGGTTGTCTGCAAAAGAAGCCAAACGTAATTCAAGGCTGCTGAAACAATTTGCATCTGAAATGTATGAAGCTCTATAATGGTTATGATGTACCGATTTTCACTGAATAAAACACTTAACATGCTACAGCCTGTGTAAAGAATGCCTCCTGGGTCAGCTTGCATGGTTCACGGGCACAGAACATCCTCATCTTTAGGGATTCCAACCACCATCTAAAAGTTTCAGTTCATCAAAAATCTAGAAATAATTTAAGTCTACTATGTCCAAATACAAAAAGCAGTAATCTAGTTAGACTGGATTTACCAATCGCAAAATAATGAAGCTCATAACACTTGTCAAATATATACTGAAATAAAAAGTTGTCGAAATGAATCCACAGCAATCTGCACTTCTCTAAACATATAAGGATAGCTTTGCCTTATTGGTTTCCCCTATTAAACTTTTCTTAAAATGAGAAGTCTTTTGACGAATATAGTCCCTAATGTACATGTTTCTATACATTCGGTCCAACAGCCCACTGATTAGATTTACTGATGCAAATATTGATAGAGACTCACATCTATCCAGGCCAGAAACTCTTCAGATCAAAAATAAAATGCCCTCAAGGATGACCTGACATATACAACTAACACAACTGATTTATTATACCAGAAAAAGGTCAACTCGTGTTTCAAAGTAACTTACAAAGAATTATTCCTAATCTACAAATTGTTAGAACGTTAGAGGAAAAATACTATTCATGTAAAGTACTCTGAAAGTACTACTACTCTCCCTTGTCCACTGATTAAATGCACCACGAAACGGTTTTTAGAAACAGCTGTGCTCTTGAAAATTTACGACAAATGCAAAAATTAAGATTCTCGGGGGGAAAGGGAGGCGTCACAAATTTGTACAGGTGTCGGTCGATGCAAAAAGTCAAAAGTTGCAGATTTAAGTGTGCTGGGGTGGGGGTGAGGGGTGGGAATGATGTTTAACAGGAGCGAAATACTAAAAGGTTAGGGGAAGAAGAGAAACTTATTCTAAGAGCTGCAAGAGCTTCGCAGCCCGGCAGCTGCGCAGAGCGCCAGGCCGCCCAAGCGGGCCGCGGACCACAGGAAGGCGGGGCGGGGAGCGGGAGGGAGAGAGCCCGCGGGCCGCTCCCGCCAGCCCTGCCGGCAGTCCCGGAGGCCCGCAGCTGAGGGCGGCGGTAGGGAATGGGACGCCGCGGAGCCAGCCCTGAGCCCCCACGCCGCTTCCCAGACACCCCCAGCCCCACCCCACACTAGTAGGGGCCCTGGGAGACGGAGGAGAGGGGATGCGCTGTCCCTGCCGCCCGCGTCCTGCGTACCTCGGTACTCAATCTCCGCCGCAGCCTCTTCCTCCTCCTCTCCTTCTTCGTCCTCGTCCTCGTCGTCGAAGTCGTCGGTCGGCGGCAGGTCCCGGGATAGGCCCTGTAGGCCCGGCCCATTGTCTCCTATTCCGCCTGCCGTCGCTGGGGCCTCCCGCTCCCCGCCCGCCGCCGGGCCGTCCCCGGCCACCGCCAGCACTTCACGCTCAGCGGCTGACCCATCGGGCTCGCCCGGGCTCCACCCGAGGCCGGGGACGTCTCTCCGCGGCCTCTTGCTGAGAGGCTCCCCGGTGGGCGGCGACGCGGCCTCCCACTCGGCCGCCACCGCCGAAGGGGAGCCGCCGGGCTGAAGGGCGAGCGCCGCCTCGTCCGCCATCTTCAAACTGCCTCTCTTGCCCTCTTCCCTCGCCTCCTCTCCTCCCGCTCGCACTCGCGGCACTGGCGCCCCCGTGGCTCTGGCTGCGGGAGATTTAAACCCGGTCACGTGACCCGCACCCCCGCCTCTGCTCCCCCGCCTTCCCCGTCTCAGCCACCCCTGCCGGCGACCACAACAGGACAGGTCACGTGGTGATGGGGGGGGGGAGCCTCACTGCTGCAGCCCCACCACTTGGCGGTGGCCTGGTAGTGCAGCCAAACTCCCCCGTTCTCGACTTCTCTTTGCTACCGTCCTGAAATCACTGCCGCTGGGATGGCTCAAGTTTTGTTTCCTATTGCGTGTTTCCACTTCTGTCACACACCTTGTTTCCTTTAGATTTAAGTTAAGGGTTAAAAACGTAGTAGTCCGTGAGTAAATGAATGGATCAAAAAACTATGGTACATTTATTTACACAATGGAATTCTATGCAGCAGAAAGAAAGAGCTTCTACCCTTTGCAACATCATGGATGCAACTGAAAAGCATTATGCAAAGTGAAATAAGCCAGGCAGTGAAAGATAAATACCATATGATCTCACCTTTAACAGGAACCTAAACAACAAAACAAAGAAACAAGCAAAATATAGTCAAAGACACTGCATTAGAGGAGAGGCAGAAAGTGACCAGAGGAGAGAGAAGAGGGAATTTCAGGGGAAAAGGGGAAGGGTTTACAGGGACAAAGTTAAAAGACACATGGATAAAAACTAGGGGGAGGGTGGTAATGGGAGGGAAGTTGGGGGGGGGTGAGCTTGATTGGGAGTAAAGGGGAGAAAACTGTACTTGAACAATTATTAAAATAAAATTTAAAAAAAATTAGAATAATTAAAAAAAAAACTCAAAACCTAAAAGTCTGTATAAACAAATCTTATTTCTTTTCTGATTTACTGCTTTGTGTAAATTCCTCATTAATGCATACCCAAACCTTGCTTAAATTCCTTCATAGTAAACACTAACTTGTTTTTGTCCTGTCAATTTCTCACAAATTTATTGATTCATTATCTAAAAAATATTAAAGGTGCCTGGTTCAATCATTTCTTGGATTCTCATTTTCTGATCAGAGCATTATGTTAAGACCTCCCCAGTGCACATATTAAGTTGCTTTTTCTCCTGTTAATCTAGTGTTGTGTCAGTTTTATTCCTTTATTAGTAGTGCAGCCATAAAATCTAAAGAAGTTTAGAGGAGGCAATTCTCAACCTCCCCGACAATATCTACTTGTTCCATCACCATTTCTGTTTTTTTTTTTAATTGATTTTAGAGAGAAAAGAATGGGGTGGGGGAACATCAATTTGTAGTTCCACCTATTTATGCTTTCATTGGTTGATTCTTGTGTCTGCCCTGACTGGGGATCAAAGCTGCAACCATGGTAATTGGGATGACACTCAGTACCAGAAGTTTTAAAAAGTTTTTTGTTGATCACATATCTCATGTCTGTGCTGTGAAAAATATATATTCACATTGATAGAAACAACTTCTGTTGGAAATATTTCGTCTGGATTGAGTTATCATGACCATTATTACTACTACGCAACCTATCAAAGTGACATTAGTAATATAATTCTGACAAATAATTATTAAGAAAAAATATATTGGAATTGCATACCTTAGTAAATAAGTGGGAGTTAAAATTTTTCAATTGGTTTACATATCTGTGAATAAATATTAGTTATTAGTAGAATGAAACAGTGTCAGCATCAATCACTTCTGAATAAGCAAGCAATCAATGTTTCTCTCCCTCCATTCCCCTCTCTCTAAAAATATATATAGTTTAGATTATAAACTTACCTATAGTCAGAAGAAATAATGAAATTTTTTTGCATCACAGAGTTAAAATATTTAAAAACAAAATTTGAGTTTACTATAAAAGTGAATCATAGAGCAGGTGTTACTAGACTCTAAACAGAATGAGCTTTTTACAGTTCATTATAGTTTCTGGGGGAACCTGAAGACCAGCCAATGTGATCCATCCGGCCTTAGGCCTACACAGAAGGAAGAGAATACTTCTTCTACTATAAAGTAATGTAACTAATTTAGGGTTTTGTTTTTTTTTTTAAATTAGATCTTACAGGTGAATGATGTATGGGCTTGTTGGTTGTAACTTCTTTGGGAGTTTCCTAGGCGTAATCTGAAATCAGCCACCATACACAGAGGGCAGAGAGATATTGAAGAAAAAGACAGACTCTTACAGACTGGTAGGTGACAGGTTCATTAAGCAAGGAAACTTACTTAGGAGGCTTGTCTTGGCCAACCGTGAGATGCACAGCATTAAGCACCCACCTGCCAGAATCTTGAAAGTTTATATAGAGCCCTTAATTGGAGTCAGTCACATTCACAAGGGATCTTAACTGGATTTAATCACGTGTGCAGTCCAGATAGTGTTATTGCCATATTATTATCTCAAGGACGTGTCCTTGGGAAGCTTCTAGCATTGTAAAGGCAACTGGAGCACACATTCCAAGCACAGGGGAAGGAGTGCAAAGCCTTCAGTTGCCTGGGTCCAACTCAAGGGTCTAACTGGTGGACGTGTGTTCTTGATGACCTTCCTCAACAGGGCTTTAGGAAAAGTAACCAAATACAAGGATGCTTAAGAGGCAAACCATTGCTTTGCAAAGTGCAAAGTTAGCTTGGCGGATACTTCTATTTTGCCTAGAGTTGGCAAATCAAAGGATTAATTTACCACTGGTGACTTATTATTGAAGTTAGAAAAAATATGAAGCAAAGGAACACTAAAAGGAAGAACTTGGACTTGATTCAGTCTAACCAGTAACATAAATTTCTATACTTTATAGTGGTCTTGACATCCTTTCTGGAAGCATGGAATAGTAGTAGATCAAGGCTGGACTTTTTGATCATACATACTGGGGATGTCATTATAGGATTTAAATTTATTTGTATAAAGTTTGGCAAAATTATGGAATCTTAGTTAACTTCCACACATCCAGTGAACTGCATTCATAAAGTGAGTACAGTAGCTTGTTAAAATCCACCCTTTCTATTGACTCTGCTTTTAGACTTCATATCCAGGAAGGAGGTAAAGGGAGCAACCTGGAAGTAGGAAATCACTCAGTGTTCTCTTACAGGCTGCCTAACACAGTCTATTTGCAAATATATATCATTGGCCTGTATAAAATATCAGAAAGATAATCTATAAAAATAAAGTTTTCCAAATGTTTTTCTTTTATATATGCTCCATAATAATTTTTCACTTTTCAAATATGCTAATTGACCAAATATGTTTTCTAAGACCTTTAATTTTTTAATTGTTGTTCTATTATAGTTGTATCAATTTTTCTCCATCACTCTCCCCTGCCCCACTCCCCACCTGCACTCCCACAGTCAATCCCTAAACATGTTGTCCATATCCGTGGGTTGTTCATACTTGTTCTTTAACTACGCCCTTCTCCTTCTTATCTCCTTTATGCCCCACCCCTTCCCCCTCTGGTCCCTGTCACTTTGTTTTTTGTTACCCTTGGTTCTATTTTGCTCCTTTGTTTGTTTTGTTCACTAAGTTCCTGTTATAGGTGAGATCATATGGTATTTGTTTTTCACTGCCTGGCTTATTTCACTTAGCATAATGCTCTCCAGATCCATCCATGCTGTCACAAAGAGTAGGAGTTCCTTCTTTCTTTCTGCTGCATAGAATTCCATTGTGTAAATTGTACCATAGTTTTTTGTTCCATTCATTTACTGATGGGCATTTAGGTTGCCTCCAGCACTTGACTATTGTAAAGTATGCTGCTGTGAACATTGGGGTACACAGGTTCTTTTTGATTGGTGTTTCAGGGTTCTTAGGATATAATCCTAGCAGTGGAATTGCTGGGTCAAAAGGCAGATCCATTTTTAGTTTTCTGAGGAAGTTCCATACTGTTTTCCATAGTGGTTGTACCAGTCTGCAATCCCACCAACAGTGCACTAGGGTCCCCTTTTCTCCACAACCTCTCCAACATTTGTTGTTTGTTGCTTTGTTTATGATGGCCATTCTGACTAATGTAAAGTGGTATCTCATTGTGATTTTAATTTGTATCTCTCTGATAGCTAGCGATATTGAGCATCTTTTCATGTGTGTCTGGATCCTCTGTAAGTTCTTCTTGGAGAAGTGTCTGTTCAAGTCCTTTGCCCATTTTTTAATTGGATTGCTTGTCTTCTTAGAGTGGAGTCATATAAATTCTTTATATATTTTGGAGATTAAACCCTTGTCTGAGGTATCACTGGCAAATATTTTCCCATACAGTTGGTTCTCTTTTTATTTTAATACTATTTTCTTTAGCTGTGCAGAAGCTTTTTATTTTGATGAGATCCCATTTGTTTATTCTTTCCTTTATGTCCCTTGCTCTGGGGGACATATCAGTGAAAAAGTTCCTATGTGATATATCTGAGATTTTCCTGCCTATGTTCTCCTCTAGTACTTTAATGGTGACATGGCTTATATTTAAGTCTTTTATCCACTTTGGATTTATTTTTGTGTATAATGTAAGTTGGTGCTTGAGTTTCATTTTTTTGCACATAGCTGTCCAGTTCTCCCAACACCATTTGTTGAAGAGATTGTTTTTACTCTATTTTATGTTGCTGCCCCCTTTGTCAAATATTAATTGGCCGTAGAGACTTGGGCTTATTTCTGGGCTCTCTGTTCTGTTCCATTGGTCCATATGTCTGTTCTTATGCCAGTACCAGGCTGTTTTGATTACAGTGGCCTTGTAATACAGTTTGATATCAGGTATTGTGATCCCTCCTACTTTGCTTTTCTTTCTCAAAATTGCAGCAGCTATTCAGGGTCATTTATGGTTCCATTGTTTCATCATTATTTTTATTGAGATATAATTGACATAGAATATTAGTTTCAAGTGCTCAGCAAAAGATTCAACGTATCTATATAAGCAAAATGATCACCACAATAAAATTGTTTGCTATCTATTACCACACATAGTTACAGTGTTTTTTTGTGAGAAGAACTTTTAAGATCCCTCTTAGCAACTTTCAAATACACAACACGTTGTTATTCACTCTGGTCAACATGCTGCACATTAAATCCCCAGGACTTACTTTATAACTGAAAATTGTGTTCTTTATAACTGAAAATTGTGTTTAAAACTTACTCGGCTGCTTTTAGTAACCCATTTTATATAATATATCCTTATAAAATGCTTTCATAATAGTTATCATAGTGTACATTATTTTTTGTTCTTGAGAAACAAAGACTTTTTCTGACAGAAAATAAATCAAATTTTGTTGATTAGGTTGATAATGAGGACTGGTTTTCCCAATTAGATTATGTGGTTGACATTTTTTGTAACTACACTATCCAGTGGAGTAGCCATTAGCCACATGTGGCTACTGAGCAGTTTAATGTGGCTAATGTAACTGAGGAATTTTTATTTTATTTTATTTTTTGGGGAAACTCATGGAATTTATTTATTTATTTTTTAATTTTTAAAGTATATTTTATTGATTACTGTGTGTGTGGGGGGGCTCCACTTGCAGAGCCTCCTGGGGCTGCCACGGATGAGAATAAGTCTACCAAGACATGATCTGCTTGGGGAGGAAAGGTGGCCAATCTCCGGAAGGAGAAGGACCAAGAGCCTTTTCCTCAATGGCTTTTAATGGGTTGGTTTATACAGGAATTCAGGTAAAGCTCATTACTCATTGCCGGGAAGAAAGTATTAAACAAACAGTAGACAACAAAGAAGTCTGAGGACCTATTTTGAGTCAGGGTCGAAGACCTGTAAAAGACTTTAAGGAACAAACTTACTTCCTCCTTGGACTGTTCTCATTCAATTGAGAGTATTCTAAACAAAGCACATTTCACAGAATTTTACATATTCTTTCTTAGGCCTGATCACCTGGGGAACCCGCCCTTTCCAACACAAGGCTGCACCACCCTCTGTCATTGTTTCAGGCTTAGGTGGAGCAAGGGAAGTAAAGCAGCCAAGAGATTAGGAGATTTTCTTGCAGATGGAATGAGGACTCAGACTTTGTCAAAGCCAAGGGGTAAGGGTCCATCACTCCCTTTTGCTGTAGCCCCCAAAGTCTTTCCTTGGGGGCCTCCCACATGATCATGTCTGTCTTAGGTTGTTCCCCCCTTGGGGAATGTTACCCGTCATTGGCTAACCGACCAAGCATTGGGGTCCAGGCAGGGTGAAGTAAAAGGAGCAGAAGTGGTGCTCCTGCCAGGGAGATAAGCTTTTGTCTCCTTGCTGGCTTACAGTTCCAAGGTCGTTCCCTCAGCCTTAGCCTTGGTGCGGGTTACAGCTTCTGATACCAGGCAGGGCGGTTCCCAACAGATTATGTTATTACAGTTGTCCCAATTTTTCTCTTTTTGTCCCCTTCCGCCTGGTACCCCACTCCCCTCCAGTGATTCCCACCCCTGCCACTTAGTTCATGTCTATGGGTGGTGCATATAAGTTCTTTGGCTTCTCCATTTCCCATACTATTCTTAACATTCTCCTGTCTATTTTGTACCTACCAATTATGCTTCTTAGTCTGTGCACCTTTCTCTCATTCTTCATCTTCCCCCTCCCAGCTGATGACCCTCCACATGATCCCCATACCTATGGTTTTGTTTGTGTTCTGGTTTTTTGCTTAGTTTGTTTTTGTTTTTGTTTTTATTTTTTAGATTCAGTCATTGATAATTGTGAGTTTGTTGTCATTTTGCTGTTCATAGTTTTGATTTTCTTTTTCTAAAATTAGTCCCTTTAACATTTCATATAATAAGGGCATGGTGATGATGAATTCCTTTATCTTTACCTTGTCTGGGAAGCACTTTACCTGCCCTTCCATTCTAAATGCTAGCTTTGCTGCATAGAATAATCTTGGTGTCGGTCCTTGCTCTTCATCACTTTAAGGGTTTCTTGCCACCCCTTCTTGCCTGCAATTTCTTTTGAGAAATCAGCTGACAGTCTTATGGGAACTCCTTTTGTAGGTAACTTGCTGCATTTCTCTTGCTGCTTTTAAGGTTCTCTCTTTATCTTTAACCCTTGGCATTTTAATTATGATGTGTCTTGGTGTGGTCCTTTTTGGGTCCAACTTGATTGGGATTCTCTGTGTTTCCTGGACTTGTATGTCTATTTCCTTTGGCAAACTCCTACCGGTCTGGATGGATGTTTTCTTTTCTTTTCTTTTCTTTTCTTTTCTTTTCTTTTCTTTTCTTTTCTTTTCTTTTCTTTTCTTTTCTTTTCTTTCCTTTCCTTTCCTTTTCCTTTCCTTTCTTTTTCTTTTCTTTCCTTCTTTCTTTCTTTCTTTCTTTCTTTCTTTCTTTCTTTCTTTCTTTCTTTCTTTCTTTCTTCTATTTACTTATCTTAGAGAGAGGGGAAGGCAGGGAGAAGGAGAGGGATGTGTGGCTGCCTCTCCTAAACCCCCATTTGGGGACTGGGCCTGCAACCCAGGCATGTGCCCTGACTGGGAATTGAACCAGCAACACTTTGGCTCACAGGCTGGCACTCAATCCACTGAGCCACACCAGCCAGGGCTGTTTTCTTTAATTTTGTAGTTGTCAGACTTTCATTTTATTTAATCTGATGTTTCTGAGTGATGGTTTTCTATATTTTAATTGTAATTTTTATGTGGTTGTGCAAAGAGGTGAGCCATGTCTGGTGATGCTGCCATCTTGATTGGAAGATCTCATCTATTCTTCGAGTTTTATTTTAAACCAACCCTTTTTATAAGTAGAAAAAAATATATGTAAGGGGTTTGGAATTCAGGGAAAAGGTTAATCAAATAAAAACTGCAGAGTTCTTTTATCTGTTGGCCACCAATTCTTTATCTGTGACTTGGGCTTTTAAGTCTCTCCCTGGAGCATAATGGCTCAGATACCATCTAATTGCTCGCAGTCCTCCTGAGGCACAAAGGTGGAACTGTTTGTGGTCTCCTGGAGTCAGGGTGGGTCATACCTTCAGTTTCTGAAACAATAGCTTTTTACATGCATTAATTACTATGCTTACTAGCTATTACTTAAAACAAAAATTTTCCAACTCTTGAGTTACCTTGTCAAGATGAGATGGAACCCTCAGATTACACCTTGATTGCAGCCTGTGTGACCTTGGGTGCCAGATTCAGTTAAACTCTGCCAGCACTCCTGCCCAGTGGAAACGGTGCGGTAATAAATGCATGGTACTGCTTCAGCTACTCAATTGTGTTTTCTTTCTAGCCAATGACACATCCTGGGGGATTAGTGCTGTTAATAGATGAAGACAATTTTAAAATTTAAATTCATAATGAAAGCTATTTTAAGCTTTTTAATGTTTCTTATTAAAGATCTTTGCTTTCCCCAAACTTGCCTTCATGAACAGTGTATTCTTGGACATACATCTAGTCAAAGGATAAATGAAGTCATTAAACAAGAATTGCTGCTACTCCCATTGTCAACACTGCTTTCAGAACATCCCAAAGTCAACATACCCTCTTTATAAGTCAGTAAACCATCCTTACCAAAAATATGGTAAGGATGGAAATTGAGAAGGAAATTGAGAAGGATTTAGTGCATCTCAGTTAAATATTAATGGGTGCATTTCCAATTGTCTGTTTGTATGGCATCTTAGAGAATCCCGCACTTAGGACACTGTTACACGGCAGTGATACTCAGGACAGAGGTGGGAAGTGACTTTTCTTTGTAAGAGAAATGCTATTCTAAAGGGGAGATAGGGAAGGATAGCCTGAGTCATACTATCAACAGCATAACAAGACCCCATCAGAAATGCAGGATACACTAATGGAAATAAAGAAAAATTTACAGGGAAACAACAGTAGAGTGGATGAAGTCACAAATAAAATCAAATCAATGACTTGGAACATAAAGAAGCAAAAAAACAACCAATCAAAACAAGAAGAAAAAAAAGAATCCAAATAAACGAGGATACTGTAAGCAGCCTATGGGACAACTTCAAGCATTCCAACAATTCACATTGTAGGAGTGCCAGTAGGAAAAGAAAAAGAGCAAGAAATTGAAAATCCATTAAAAAAATAATGAACACTTCCCTAATCTGGTGAAGGAAATAGACGTGCAAGTCCCGGAAGCACAAAGACTCCTAAACAAGA
The DNA here is from genome assembly GCA_004024845.1 of Tonatia bakeri. Taxonomy (NCBI): domain Eukaryota; kingdom Metazoa; phylum Chordata; class Mammalia; order Chiroptera; family Phyllostomidae; genus Tonatia; species Tonatia bakeri. Next base: position 39,078 of record PVIA01005689.1, read on the forward strand.
TGGATGCAATGAGGCCCACTCCAAGACACATCATCATTAAAATGCCAAAGGTTAAAGATAAAGAGAGAATCTTAAAAGCAGCAAGAGAAAAGAAGTTACTTCCCTACAGGGGAGTTCCCATAAGATTGTCAGCTGATTTCTCAAAAGTAACTTTGCCGACTAGGAAGGACTGGCAAGAAATATTCCAAGTCATGAAAAGCAGGGACCTGTAGCCAAGGTTGCTCTACCCAGCAAAACTATTATTTAGAATTGAAGGGCCCATAAAGAGCTTCCCAAGCAAGAAAATACTAAAAGTGTTAACCAGCACCAAATTATTGTTATATGAAATGGTAAAGGGACTAATTTAAGAAAAAGAAGATCTAAACTGTGAGCAATAAAATGGCAAAAATCCGTATTTATCAACAATTGAGTATAAAAAACAAACTAAGCAAACAGGAACAACAGAGACAGAATCAGGGATACGGAGAGGGTTTTGATGGATGCCAGATGGGAGGAAAGTGTGGTAGAATGGGTGAGGAGGTGAGGGGATTAAGAAGTACAAATATGTAGTTACAGAAGGCCATGGGGGTGTAAAGCACAGTACAGGAAATGGAGAAGCCAAAGAACTTATATGCATGATCCATGGACATGAACAATGCTGTGGAGATTGCCTGAGGTAGTTAGGGATGCTGGGTGGAGGGGACGGAAGGGGGGGAATATTGGGACAATTGTAATAGCATAATCAATAAAGTATATATTTTTTAAAAAGTACTGTAGGTAGGAGCTTGATGATTCCTTTGGTTCTAGTCCCTCTAGTGGTGATTAGGAGGTAGTGCTGCTGACTGTTTCCAAGCACAAGCATCCTGCTAGTGAAAATATCTTTAATGGAACTCTGAAGCAAGCAGAGGCTTCCCCTTCCCCTCACCCCAGAAGTTTGAATTCTTGAAATTGTGTAATCCTTGCCAAATAGTGGGTAAGGAAAACCTAGAAATTGCTACAGTGATTGTTACACTCACATACTGTATACCATGAGGCAGGGCCCAGAAAAGTCTTTAGATTTTAAAATTTAAAACATGAGGAAAATTCTCCAGTTTTGTCATCTAACAATGATGTGACTTAAATATCCAGACCCTGGTAAGTATCTCTTTTGAGCTTCCCTCAGGTTTATACCAACCTGTTTCCTCTCCACCTGGGCAAGCTATATCTTCCTCCTCTTGGTCAGCTCACCCCTCCTCCATAACTTCCCCAGAAACTCACTTTCCCCCTGCTTTAACTCACTAATAGCTGACATTTAGAGTGCTGTCGCTGGGAACCAGATGCCATGTTGACCCATGTCACCTTTTCAATCCTCAAATCAACCCTGTGAGGTAGTTGCTATTATCATCCTCCTTTTACAGATGGAGAAAAGTAACCTGAGGTGTAGGGCCATAATTAGGATCATGGCTGGTAAATGGTAGCTTGGAATTGAATTGCTGTCTGACTTTCAAGCATATACATGTAAGCAGTAATCCATACTTTAATACTTGCTTTTTATTTGGGTATTGATTATATATTTTAATCAGTGTAGATCACAGATCGTAAATTCAGATATGTATAGAGGCCAGGATATGAATACAGAGAACTATATAATAGTCTTTGTTTTATCAAAGAAATTATATCCTCTCTCTCTGTTTGTTTTTACCTTAAGAGTACATTTATTGAAGCTGGGAACAGTGAAAAATAGGAAAGGCTTAGGGCAGAGGAAGCAACAGGGAGAGCCTAGGTGGTGCTCCAGAAACACTTTCAGAAAACAGTGAGCCAAGGCGGGGCTGTGTGCTCACTGAAAAGTCAGAGGGAAGTAGACCTTGAAGATAGGGTCTGGCGGGAAGCCCGAGGTGATCTGCTGCTGCCTGCTGATCCCCTCGTTGCAAGTCTCATCGGGACTCTTAGAATTTGGGGAAAAAGGTAAAGATACATGCCTGAGGAAGAAAGACATAGGCATGCTCCAGAGACAGTCTGCTTGTCCTCTTGTTTTTCTTGAAACATTGGGGCCTTCTTGCTCTATCTTTTGTTGTTCTACAATTGTTAAAAATAGGCATCAAGAAGTAGTTCACTTTCCTCCTAACTCTATCATAAGAATGTAAGTGATAATGCCTGGTAGCTGACACTTGGCCTCAGCCAGAGAGCAGCAACAGGGAGTTGGGGGACTGTGATGAGACCCATCTAAAGGTGAGATTCTCAGCTCAGCTCCAGGCCAATGTTGCCAGTGGGAATGGCAAAGTGAACTCCGATTGTCAGAGCTTCCTTTTTTTCAAATGGTGTTAGAAGCCTGAAATTTTATGTAAAACTCTCCCAATTTTAAAATGTTGTCAATTAATTCACAATGTTTTAGGAACATGGTTTGATAGGCCTAATCCGTAGCTCACAAATTCAATCCTGTTTTTTCACATTGCAATCTAAGTTCCTTCAAGGAACAACTAAAACAGACTTTTCTATCTCTCACAGTGCTTGGCTCATATCATGTAAGCAAAGATTTTTGCTAATCCATGAAGCTACTCATGAGTATTATTCTGTATTTAGATTTCAATCTCTTTAGCAAATATTCATTTAGCAAATTGGGCATTCATATAATCATGTGGTATCTATGAATTTATCATTGACTCAAATGGATTCTTTTAATTTACCAAAGAGGACTGGAATATGGAAAGTATTCATTAAGTGTTTCTTGGTTTTGTTCCATTAATATTTCCTGTGTATCAGATAAATGTCATTGGTTGAATATACCTTGCTGTACATTAGAATCACTGGGGAAAGCTTTAAAAAATAACCATGCCCCACTCCCAGAGATTCCATTTTTGTTGGCCTACAGGAGGGTTCTGGCATTGGCATTCGTGCATACATGTATATACATATATGCATGTGTGTGTGTATTCACCCACACACAAGTGATTGTAATATGTAGCCAACCTAGAGGATAATTGGTCTAGGTTCTAGGAATCAAGACATAGGACCAAGGGAGCATAGGTTTTTTTTTTTTTTAATTATTAATTTGAGAGAGAGAGATTTGTTGTTCCATTTACTTATGCACTGATTAATTGCTTCTTGTATGTGTCTGTAACCTTGGCATATTAGGATGACACTCTAACCAACTGAGCTACCCAGCCATGGCCAGGATAATTACAGATCTTACACCACAAGTTATTTCATGATTTAGTCCAGTTTCATACCCTTAAGTTCCCCCAAACTACCATTGTATCTGATTTGACTATGTTACTGTTAACCTTAAGAATGAAACAGCAAAAATTATTAAAGCAGCAGTTGAACTTATTTGGGAATAGCAGAGGAATTGCAATTCAGGACATGCAAACTATGGTAAACTATTGGCAAGCCCAGAGACAAAAGGGAAGCCGGCTTTGAGTTCCAGGAGAAAATTGGGGAGGGTTGTCTTGAACAAGAGGTCATTGGTGGGGAAAAAGAGTTTGAGGCTCTGGCACTTTCTTACTAGGAGCAAGGAATTACTATTGCTGAGGAAAGAAGACGGTCAGCTGATCATTACTGAGACAAGCAGGGAGGGCTCTTCCTCTTCCTAGGAATTGTGTAAGCTGCTGATGCTGGTTAGGTAAGTGCAATGACTGGTATGAGCAATACATGGGAGCTCTCCCTTTATGGCTTTCTGACTCCAGTTTGAATGAGCTTCCCTTTATTTATTTTCATCTTACTAATGTACTCTACTGCAATTCTTTTTTGAGAAGAGGGGAAAAAAACGCTGAAATATCAGGGCAATATATAAGTGCTTGTTTCCTGAACATAATCAAGTGACTGTTCAAAGAATTTCATTCTGTTTAAAGCTGTTATGGTAATAGAAGACACAAAGTAGTAACTTGGCTTATTCCTTTACTAACAAATAGCAACTTAACCACTTTTCTATGATTAAAAATGAATTATTATCTTTAAAACATTTTAGGTAGGTAGATATACTGTGCCTCCTTGCACATCCAAAAGAAACACAACAAATTTAAAAACAAGAAACCTTTATTATATGAAATGTTAAAGGGAGTTAGCTAAGAAAATGAAGATGATAAAAAATATGAACAGCAAAATGACAACAAACTCACAATTATCAACAATTGAACATAAAAAAAACAAAAACAAACTAAGCAAACAACTACAACAGGAACAGAATCACAGAAATGGAGATCACATGGAGGGTTATCAGCGGGGAGGAGAGGGGAGAGAATGGGGGAAAAGGGACAGGGAATAAGAAGCATAAATGGTAGGTACAAAATAGACAGGGGGAAGTTAAGAATAGTATAGGAAATGGAGAAGCCAAAGAACTTATATGTATGAGGTATGGACATAAACTAAGGGCTGGGGAGCACTGGTGGGGGAGGGGTGCAAGGTGGAGGGATATAAAGGGGGAGGGAGTGGGACAACTGTAATAGCATAATCAATAAAATATATTAAAAATAAATAAAACATTTTGATGTTTTTTATTATAGTTTACATTCAATATTATTTTGTATTAGTTTCAGGTGTGTAGCATAGTGGTTAGACAATCATGTACTTTAGAAAGTGTCTCCTCTGATATTTCCAGCACCCACCTGGCACCATACATAGTCATTACAATATTATTGACTGTATTTCCTCTGCTGTACTTTACATCCCCATGACTATTTTGTAACTACCGATCTGTATTTCTCAATCTCTTCACCTTCTTCAAGCAGTCCCCCCAAACCCCTTCCCTCTGGCAACCATAAGTCTGCTCCTTGTATCTATTTTTGTTTTGTTTGTTCATTTCTATTGTTCTTTAGTTTCCACATATAAGTAAAATCATATGATGTTTGTCTAGTACTGACTTATTTCACTTAGCATAATCCCCTCTAGGTCCAGCCATGCTGTTGAAAAATGAATGAATTATTTATTTATTTAATTGTTGTTCAAGTATAGTTGTCTCCATTTTCACCCCACCATGCCCCCCCTACCCATTCCTGCCTCCCACCCTCAAACCTAATCCCTTTTAGCTTTGTCCATGTGTCCTTTATACATGTTCCTTAATGGCCCTTCCCCTATTATCCCTCTCCTATAGAAAATGCACAGTAGAAGTTTAAAAGGTATAAAATTACACAAATATGGGACTGCCCAGTCTGCCAGCTGCTGCCTTGCCAATATGCATGCCGATAAGCTGGAGGAACAACTGGAGAGTGAGAGAGACCAAGCAACCCAGGGTTCCAGCATGAGGAAATAAATCCCTAAAACCTCTGACTGTTAAAACCTGTGGGGATTGCAGCAGTGGGAGAAACTCCCAGCCTCACAGAAGAGTTCATTGGAGAGACTCACTGGGTCCTAGAATGTACACAAACCCATCCACCTGGGAATCAGCACCAGAGGGCCCACTTTGCTTTTGGGTAGTGGGGGAAGTGACTGAAAGCCAGCCCAGAGCCCGGCAAGTGACAAAGCGCTCAGACTCTTCCCCCACATCCAGAGCCACAATGCAGCAACATGGGTTGTCCCACCCTGGTGAATACCTAAGGCTCTGCCCATTACTACGTAACAGGTGCACCAAGACAAAAAAAAAAAAAAAAAAAAAAAAAAAAAAAAAAAAAAAAAAAGGCCGAAAGAACAGATCAAAGCTCCAAAAACAGAACTAAGTGATGAGGAGATAGCCAACCTCTCAGATGCAGAGTTCCAAACACAGGTAATTAGGATGTTCACAGATGGTTGAGTATAGTCGCAAAATAGAGGAAAAAGTGAAGGCTATGAAAAGTGATATAAAGCAAAAAATAGAGGAAACCAACAGTGAAGGGAAGGAAACCAGGACTCAAATTGCCGATTTAGACCAGATGGCAGAAATAAACATTCAACCAGGACAGAATGAATAAACAAGAATTCAAAAAAAAAAAAAAATGAGGAGCACATCAGGAACCTCCAGGATAACTTTAAACATTCCAACATCTGAATCATAGGGGTGCCAGAAGGAAAAGAGGAAGAACAAGAGATTGAAAACTTATTTGAAAACATAATGAAGGAGAACTTCCCCAATCTGGCAAAGGAAATAGACTTCCAGAAAGTCCAGGAAGCTCAGAGACTCCCAAAGAAGTTGGACCCAAGGAAGCTCACACCAAGGCACATGATCATTACATCAGTCAAGATTAAAGATGAGAGAATCTTCAAAGCTGCAAGAGTAAAGGAGAGAGTTACCTACCAAGGAGTTCCCATAGGAATCTCAGCTGATTTCTCAAAAGAAACCTTGCAGGCAAGAAGGGGTTGGAAAGAAGTACTCAGTCTTGAAAGGCAAGGACCTACATTCAAGATTACTCCATCCAGCAAAGCTATCAGTTAGAATGGAAGAGCAGATAAAGTGCTTCCCAGATAAGGTCAAGTGAAAGGAGTTCATCATCACCAAGCCCTTATTATATGAAATGTTAAAGGTAGTTAGCTAAGAAAAAGAAGATGATCAAAAACTATGAATAGTAAAATGACAGCAAACTCACAACTATCAACAACTGAACCTAAAAAAACAAAAACAAAAATGAACTAAGCAAAGAACTAGAACAGGAGCAGATTCACAGAAATAGAGATCACATGGAAGGTTATCAGTAGGGACGGGGAGGGGAGGTGGGAGAATGGGCAAAAGGTACAGGGAATAAGAAGCATAAATTGTAGGTGCAAAACAGATGGGGGAGGTTAAGAATAGCATAGGAAATGGAGAAGCCAAAGAACTTATATGTTTGACCCATGGACATAAACTAAGGTGTGGGGGGCAGGGGGAATGGTGGTGAGAGGTGGGTGCAGGGCAGAGGGCAATAAAAGGGAGAAAAAAAATGGGATGACTGTAATAGCATAATGAAATATATATATAACCCAACAGAGCTTCTGAGCCCCTTCCACCATGTGAGGTTACAATGAGAAGTCATATGACCATGGTGCACCCTGATCTCAGACATCCAGCCTCTAGAACTGGGAGAAAGAAATGTCTATTGCATATAAGCCACCTGGTCTATGGTATTTGTTATTTAAAAAAAAGTACAGTAAAATTTCCCTCCAATTCATGTACTTGGGTCCTCCCTGAAGGTAAATAATTTTATTTTTTCTTATGTATCTATCTTTCAAGAGGCATAATGACTAAACTATTATGTCATCGTTTAGTCATTTTTCAGTTTTTGGCTTCAGATAGGAAACTTCAGTCACTCAATTTTGAAAGATCCTTTAATATTTCCTCAAGAGTAAAGGCACTACAGTCAGGGGGGGGGGGGAATGATCCACTGTAAAAATATTACAGCTTAAAAAAAAATCTCACAGGTCATCCCACCCTTTGCTGTTCCAAGTGCGGTCCCTGAATCAACAGGGACTTCACCTGGGGATTTGTCAGAAATGCAGAATCTCAGACCTCACCCAGACATCCTGGGGCAAAAGTTGCACCTTAACCAGATCACCAGGTGATTCGTGTGCACCTTAAGATTACTCTGGACTGATTATCTTCCTTCACAAATCAAGAAAGTGTGGCTCACCGAGGAACAGTGGAGGGCTAATACAGAAATCAGGTTTCCTAATGGCATTGTCAAGTACATTTTCTAATATGCCAAACTTCTGACTACATAATCTGATGTGGTGTTTTCATTCATTTCCTTCACTATGGGCTTTTGGAGTCACACACAGCAAAGTTCATATCCTAGCTTTACCACTGTCACATAGTAGGAGCTCGATAATAGTAATTATACTTCCTGTTATTATTTTTTAAATTAATAAACTTTATTTTTGTTTTTAGGTTCACAGTAAAATTGAACTCAAAGTTCTCCCAGGTCCCCACCGCCCCCACCCAACGCTCCTCACTACTGATGCACTATTATTAACAACAGGATTAATAGCATTTAATACTGCACTTGACTAAAACTTCAAAGCAATGTTTCAATAGCCTTTAAAGAATCATTTAGAAATTCTATTGTGTCTGACTTAACACAAAGACTGTTTAAACATATCCTGTTCTTGTTTCAGAATGCTGGTTTGCTCTGGTAATCAGGGAGAGAGTGAAACGTAAGCGAGGCTAAATTCCTGGCCAACCTCGTTTTTTTTCCCCCTGTCTTATGCTGGAACGAGCAGTAGATTCTGAGTGGGCACGGAGAGTTAGTGGTTATGACTGAATAACCACTAACTAGTGGGTAAACTAAGCACACCGTGCACAACGTTTCCAGGATCCCCGCGCAGGGAGCCGGGGCCGTGTTGTGGTCTCTCAGGAATAACGGTTGTAGCCAATTTCTGGAGATAGGGCTTAACTTCTTGGAAGCTCGCTTTCGAGGAACCTTGAAGGAAAGCATGCAGATTTTGTTTTACAAGACAGAAATATGGCAAGAGACTGGAAGGAAAAGCCAGAGGCAGAAGAATCGGCACGCTTTGGGCTCTGAGTCCGCACGGAGTCCACCTAGGGGCTGCTTAACTGCTGTCCTCACTCAGAGAATGTAGGACTTGTAGGCTCTTACCTCCTGGCTTATCTACTTTTCTTTTGATCTGAATTTTACTTGTTTCTTTCCCTCTTAAAGACTACTAGAGCATTGATGTAGCAATCATTTTAGAAAAGCACTTCCGGAGGGAGGTTTCCTGGAGGCCGGAAGTAGCTGGAACGTCTTGTTTCGTCCTCCACGCCTTTCCCACAATGCCTGCTGGGAGTTGTAGGCCTGGGTCGGCGAGGCTTCCCGAGAGTGAGTTAACCGCGCGGAATTGGCGGTCGGGTTGGTTCTGGGGTTGTCCGTCTGACGTCTGACTCTCCTCTCGTGAGGTACAAAGAGTTTTAACTCTTTCAAAATTTTCACTTGATTTCTACCACCTGTGTTGTGGTATGTCTTCAGGTTTTCTTCAGCGAGCATATGTAAATAAAACAAATGACGCCTGCTGTTTTAAAATATTAAAAAGCATAAAAAAGAAGGCAAAAGTGGTGGGCTGACTACACTGACTTCATACAGTTCCCAACAGTATAAACTAAAACTAACAGCCTCTCTCCTGTACCTGCCCAGCTCCCACCTTTAAAAGGAAAACACCTGCTTCTTAAAGAAAAAAATTATAGGTGCAAAGGTACATGATATTAAGAAGTACACAAAGAGAAAATGTCATAATACTTTCCTTTTTCATTTGATAATTCATTTTCATTCCATAGATACCACGATTTATTCATTCAGTACTCTCTTCTGAACCCATTGAGGGACATTTTGGTTGTTTCCATTTCTTTTCTGTTGGCGATGATTGCTTCGAACATGTTTTGGTGTAAATCCTCTGGGTAAATTCATAGAGAAAAAAATTGGCCAGGCAACGAGATATGTATGCTTTATAAAAGTTGATAAATACCACCACATTGCCAAGTTGCACCAATTTACACTGTCATCCAACATGTATGAAAGTTCTCACTTAGTCATTTCTGCTTTAACATTAGATAATATCAAACGTTAGAAAATTTGCTTCTCTGATAGATGAACAACTTATCATATGTATATGCATGCGAATGCATACGTACATATGTATGTATGTAAGTGCTTAAAGCGAATGTGCAGACATAAGACACTGTCACTAGTGGCTTTCGCTAGGAAAGAAAACTGGCGGTGGGAGGGCCAATGGTGGAAGGACACTTACCTTTCTTGCCTACCCTTTTATACCTTTAAAATTTTGTACTATGTGCATGTAGTGCCCATTCAAAAAAGAAAAAAAAAGTAGGCCTAACTCTCAAATTAATGGTTTAACCATATTTGTTACTGTTTCCCTGTTTTCTTTCCTCCAAAAGTACTCGGCCACTAGATTAATCCTTTTAAAGCTCCACTTACAACATGTTACTCACATGCTCGAGAAGCTGCAGTAGTTCCCCATTGCCCACGCATGTGCTCAGTGTGCTCTACCTGATCAGCAAGGCTCCCTCTCCACATGCCGGCCCAGGTCTCGCCGTCATTCTAGGCTTAAAGGCTTTTCTCTCTAACTCACTCTGCTGTAATGTCGTTTTCCACACCTTTGCCTTAACTGGCTATCGACATTTTCGTCTTTCTATGACAGCTTGTGGATGTTGCCTCTTCCTCTTTCTTTTCATTTTGTGAGAAAGCTTCAATGGTTCCTGTTAGCTTTTTCCTGAAAACCGCATAATTTAGTATTTGATTATGTAATGTGCTAATGTTCATTTGAATTGATCTTATATTCTCAACCAAATTAATTTACTAATATGGGAACTGTGGTGACTAAAGTGTATTCCTACTCAAAGAACAAGGGTCAGAGTTCAGCGTTGTGTCCATTGCACTGTGATTCCTGTAAGCAAGGAGTCATTTAGAAGACACAACAATTGGGCCAACCAGTCAGCTTGGAGAGTGGCCAAGACGCCCAGGAGAGGGGAAGTTTGTGATGGCAGGATTCATTTCTTTCAGTAAATAAATTGATACGTGAAGTTTGACATTTTGCAGTTTTTACTTTCTTGTTTTTTTATTGCTTCTTTTTTCTTATTATAAGAATAATATATGTACACCTTAGCAAATGTAGATAAGTAAAAAGAATAAAATATAGATCACCTGTGACCCCATTATCTAGTGACAACCGATCTATTTTGGTGTATATACTTTCTCATATTTTATAAATATACATACAATGTAAATTTATAAAGCTGGAATCATACTACACCTACTTGTAAAATTTTATATTTTTTACTTTTTAAATTGAGATAAATTTGATGATATAACTTATACTCAGTAACATGCATAGGTCTCGGTACTCAGTGAATTTTCACATGGTACATACTGTTTCTAACAGAAATGTGAAAATTTCTCAGGCATGAAATATGTTTCTACATCACTTTCAATGACTATATGGTATACTGGAGAGTATGAGAACATAGTGATTCAGAAAAAAGAGTCTTGAGTTGCATTTAATACAATAAAGCATGAGTTAAGTATTTACCAAAATTCTTTTTGTAATTTTCTTTTTGTTCTTCAGAGCAACATTAAAGCATTGTCCTGACTGCTCTCAGGATGGAGAGTAAAGGAGCAATACTTTTTATTTCTGGTCAAGGTTATCTAGTGTCTGAGGAAGTTCACATCACTTTTCTTTTTAATTGTGGTTATATATATACGTGTGTGTATATATATATATGTGTGTGTGTGTGTATATATATATCTTATAAATTTACCATTTTAACTCTTTTGAGTGTACAGTGCATTGGCATCAAGTACATTCACATTGTTGCACAACCATCACCACCTTCATCTTCAGAACTTTTCTCATTTTTCCAAACTGAAACTTCATGTCCATTAAATACTAGTTCCTCATTTGACCCTTCCCCAAAGCCCCTGGAAATTTTTTCTCTCTGTGAATTTGACTCCTCTAGCTAACTCATATAAGTAGAATCATGCAGAATTTGTCCTTTCATGTCTGTCTTATTTCACTTAACACCTTCTACGGTCATCCACATTGTAGCATGTGCCAGAATTTCCTTCCTTTTTAAGGCTGAATAGTGTTCTATCGTATGTATATACCACTCTTGATCTGTCCCTATGTCAGTGGACACTGGGTTGCTTCTGCTTTCTGGCTATGGTAAATAACGGTGTTATGAATATGGGTATACAGAAGTCTGTTCAAGTCCCTGAATTCAAATCTTTGAGTATGTACTGAGAAGTGGAACTGTTGGGTCATGTGGCGATTCCATGTTTAATTGTCTGAGGAATCACCATCCTGTTTTCCATAGCAATAACTTTACATCATTTTAAGACCATGTCTATTTATTTTGGTCAGGATTTTGTGATACCTAAGGAGGTCTCCAAATGCCTCAAGGAATATGAAATTTCTAAAACAAAATTAATTACTTTATTTAAAAATTCCATACATAACTTTATTTTATTTTATTTTTATAATTTTTTAATTGTTGTTCAAGTACAGTAGTCTTCATCCCCCCATCACACCCTTCCACCCCACCCATCCCCACTTCCCACCCTTGAACCTACCCCCTTTGGCTTTGTCCAGGTGTCCTTTATCATGTTCTTTGATGGCCCTTCCCCTATTTTCCCCCATTATCCCTCTCCTCCCTCCCCTCTGGTTACTGTCAGTTTGTTCTTTATTTCCATGTCTCTGGTTATATTTTGCCTGCTCTTTTGTTTTGTTGATTAGGTTCCACTTATAGGTGAGATCATATGGTATTTGTCTCTTACAACCTGGCTTATTTCACTTAGCATAATACACTCCAGATCTATCCATGCTGTTGCGAAGCGGAGGATTTCCTTCTTTCTTTCTGTTATGTAGTATCCCATTGTGTAAATGTGCCGTAGTTTCTCGATCACTCATTTACTGATGGGCACTTTGGTTGCTCTCAACACTTGGCTACTGTAAATTGTGCTGCTATGAGCATTGGGGTGCATAGGTTCTTTTGAATTGGTGTTTCAGGATTCTTAGGATATAGTCCCAGCAGTGGAATTGCTTGATCAAAAGGCAGTTCCATTTTCAGTTTTCTGAGGAAATTCCTTACTGTTTTCCACAGTGGCTGCACCAGTCTGCATTCCCACCAATAGTGTACTAGGGTTCCCTTTTATCCACAACCTCTCCAGCACTTGTGGATTTGTTTATGATGGCCATTCTGACTGGTGTGAAGTCCATACAGAACTTTTAGCAAGAGAGGGTATATAATGAAAGATTAGTAAAATTGGTGTTTCAGTGCTTTATTTCTCTTCAGAAATAAACCTTTAAAAAGATGTACATAGGTGGGCTCAGTGAAAAAGTATTTTTTCCAAGGTAATAATTTATGAAGGAATTTAAAGAGTTAAGGCAGTTAAAATTTTGTGTACCTCACTACTCACTTTCTTCTCTAAATCCTAGACCTGACCTGCATTTCCTAGGGCCAGAGTGAGCTGAAACACAGATTCCCTGCCCCCACTCCAGACCAGACACACTCCTGAAATGGGAGTGAGCCAGCCCAGGAGAAACGACACACGAATCCACGCCTGTCTCCATACAGTTCTCCTCACTTTCCTATTTTCCTTCACTATTTACATGTTTGCATGTTTCTTGTTTGCCTCCCTCTGTCAGAATATAAGCTCCCTAAGAATCCAGACTTGTTTACCATACCTTTCCTATATTCATGCTGGGAACAAAATTGGTCCATAATAAATATTTGTTGAATGAATGAATGATCAAGTTAATGAAAATTTGCTTCCCTAGTCTATTTCCTTCTATCCAAACTATTTAAAAAATTCCTCAATATTCTAAGCACTCAGAGAACCACCCCCTACTCATGTTAACAAATCCTAAGATTTTAGCATATTGCCTCAAATTTTCTTTTGTCACTTAAAAAGAAGGAAAAATATATAGGAGATGGCTCACTTGAGGAGTATGTAAAAATGGGCAGCCTTTGTTATCCAGAAGAGGAAAAGTTTATCTGAATCACTTATATAAACCCAAACTACAAATCCCATGTAGCACTGCAACAGTTAAGTATGAGGTCTTTTTTTTTTTTCCCCCTTTCTTTCTGTAGAGAGCCAATGGAAGGTAGTTTACACAGGTCTTGGGTGAATCTGGTGAATTGACTGTGTCCCGCCTTAAATCTAGTGAGTGCAGTTTGGAATACGCTGCTGTAGACCAGATTTAAAAAGGCTTTTCCTGTTAATTCGCAGCTCATTGTGCCTTTTGTTTCAGGGTCAAGAAGAACTGATTTAGTGATCTAAATGGACGCAATACTGAGTTACAGGTTGGAAGATAATGAAGATTACTACATGCTACTGGGATGTGATGAACTATCTTCGGTAAGACAGTGGATAATGCTGTTCTTTTTCACAATAGTATTTCAAGTTTTATTTAAGATTTTAACTTTGAAATGTCAGTCACATTGTCTAAAAACCTAATCTTGTATTATTTTAAAGCACTTTTGGCTCAGAGAAAGTTAAGGATTTAAAGTGCATTGGGTCTTTACTTGAATAGTGTCCTCTTGCAATTTTATGGACATTTCTGATTAAGTATATGTGTTCTGGTACATGACCATAGACCCTATTTCAAATATATTAAAAATAGATATTTGATATTTGATATTTTGTTGTGATTGCTGTTGGCTGTGTTTCATAGCATGTACAAGCTACAGCTTTATTATCATAATTTACATTATAACTGAGATGAAATGTAATTATCTAGTAATTAGTAATTTTAAAATGTTTTACTAAAATATGTGCTTTTATGTGAGCAGCTAAATTATAGAAATCAGGAAGCATCCTTTTATGTTACTATTTCAAATTGTGTGAGAGAAATTACTTGTTAAAAGGGTGACTTCTTACATAAAATGTGAAAATTCTGTATATATTCACTTGATTTATAATGGAATAAGGTTTTAAATGTCCCCATAGACAATGATAAAGGCTGTAAAAGTTTTTTGAATTATGGAAAACTCATATATAATTCTGCCTCCCAAGGGTAACACTATTAATGTTTGATATATTAATCTTCAGTCTTTTTTCTATATATATGTTTGAAGACATGTTTGGGAAGATATATATACTTATTGATTCCTGCTTTTTACTCACTAACATTAAAACAAGGATTTCTCCATGCTATGAAACATTCTTCATATGTATTCTAATGATTGCATAATTCTATTGTATTACAATTGGTCTTTCTGTTATTGTTAAATATTTTATTTATTTTCAGTTTTCAATATTTTAAATATCATTGAGATGAATATGAAATATATTTTAATTATGTTATTAAGTATATTCATATTTTATAAGTGTATATTTTAAAATCTATTTTATTTTATTACTAAAGTATAGCTATTAATATTAAAATATTTTAAAGCAAAATATTTTTCTATTTATATTTGTTTTATATGGCTGGAGTTTAGTAATAAAATGTACTCTGGAGAATAGAATATGATATTGAACACAAAGAATTAAAATCTTTATCATCATCCCGAGGAGTTTGTCTTAGGTACCTTGTAGTTACACACACACACCAGGTTATAATGCTCTTTCAGGTGCATATTTCTCCTTTAGGATAATATATTACTCTGGTTTCCTTTGGTAGTGATTTTGCTTATGGCAATTGAGAAAGTTTATTACCATTTTACCATATGTGTTATTCACACCTTGGATTCTGCTATTGCCAAATAATTTTTGAAGGAACTATTTAAAATCAAAGGAACAGTCCTGACTGGTGTGGCTCAGTTGGTTGGGTGTCATCTTGCAAAGCCAAATGTTGTTGATTTCCAGTCAGGACACGTGTCTGGGTTGTAGGTTTTGTCCTCTGATGGGGTGCAGAGGGGGCACGTGCAAGAGGCAACCTTCACACTTAAAAAAATTTTGTGCCATTTTTGAGTATTTAGTGTGACATTCTCTTTACTTGATTTGTATTGGCTTCACTTCAAATATTCTTTGATTTGATGCTCTAAAAAATTGATGATAACTGCTCTATCCAAAAACAATTTAGCAGTTATAATTTCAAATTTACTTGATATTTTTATTCTTATAACAACTGAGTTGGGACACATAATTCTTTTGCCTTAGTACTTACAATTTACAGCCTGTGTTAGGAATTAATTAAATGACATATTTAAACTATGAGAGGATTTCCATGCTATTGAGTAGAAAACAACATACTACCTACCCCCCACACATTTCAAAAACATTTACAAAAGTTTGAGTCCAAATCATTTAACTTTTCCTTCCTACATTAGGTTTTACACAGAAGACACACGCTATAAATCTTCTAAAGTCCTTACTGATGCAGACACCACACACTAGTGGTGTAAGGCATTCTTTCTGGTGTGGATTTTCTTTGATATTTAATATTTGGTCACTGTTTTACAGTAATGATAAGAAGACTTCTTGACTTCAAAGTTTCATGGACTCGAATATTGAACATAAACTCATAAAGGAAAACACATTTTTTTCTAGTTCTTTTGCTTATTGACCTCAGACCACCTAGGTTTAAATCTTACCATTCACTAGCTGTGCGACCTTGGGAAGATTACTTAACTTTTCTGTGCCTTGGTTTCCTAATCTGCAACAGGGATGATAATAGCACCCATCTCACAGGGTTGTTGTGGGGATTGAGACACGGTGTACCACATAAAGTGCTGAGAATGGTGCATGGCACAAAGTAAGTTGTTGTTTTTGTGTTGTGGGTGTTGTTTCGGTCTCACAGTAATACTTGGAATGTGGTAAATTTATCCTTATTCTATAATTCACATTATTGTAAAACATTCTCATTATTTAAAAATGATTTAAATAGATTTGTTAAGCACAGTTTTAGGTTCATAGAAAAAGAGTAGAAGGTACAGAGATTTCCCATATACCCCTTCTTCCCTTTCCCATAGCCTCCCTGACTATCAACATCTCCACAAGAGTAATGCACTTGTTACAACCAATGAATCTCCACTGATACATCATAATAACTGAAAGTCCTTGGTTTACACTATGATTCACTCTCGGGTTTGTATATTCTCTGGGTTTGGACAAATGTATAATGACATTTATTTACCATTATAGTGTCATATAGAGTCATTTCGCTACTCTAAAAATTCTCTGTTATGCCTATTGGAATAATTTTTGACTTACAGAAAAAATTGCTAAAGTAATACAGACCATTCTTGTATATAAATCATTCAGCTTCCCTTAATGTTAACATCATACTTAATGGTAGTGCAGTGATCAAAATCAGAAAGTTAACATTGGTAAAAGAGTATTAACTCAACCAGGGGCCAGCAAGCATTTGTGTGTGTGTGCATAAAGGATCAGCTAGGGTCAGGACTAGGAGGAGGCAAGCAGGGTGCTTACAATAAACACTTTAAGGAGGCACTAACTTTCCGAGTTGAGCAAGTGCAGAAACCTGAGAGAGCAAGTATACCTCTTGAAACCCAGGTGTCTGGCTTTTCTCATTATGTTGCTGGCCCCGAGATTGCAAATATTTTAGACTGCAAGACTTATGGTCTCTGTCACAATTATATAGCTCTGCCATTGCCAGAAAGTTGCTATAGATAATATACAAATGAGTGACCATGGCTGTCTTTTAATAAAACTTTATTAAGAAAACAGGTGGTGGGGCCAGATTTAGCCTGTGGACCTATTAGTCCACCCTTGATCTCATCCCAATTTCACCAATTTTTTCACTAATGCTCTTTTTCTCTTCTAAGATCTAAGCCAAGGTCCTTTTTACACTTAGTTATCCTGTTCCCTTTGTTTCTTCCAAGATGATAATTTCTTATACCTTCCTTGTCTTTCATGATCAGGACACCTTGAAGCATAAGATCAGTTATTTTGTAGAATGCCCCATAATTTTGATTTGTCTGATGTTATCTCATGAATAGATTGAGGTTATATGTATTGGGAAAGAACACTGCAGAAGTGATATAGTGCTTTTCTCAATGTATCGTGTCAGGAGTACATGATTCTGATATTTCTTTTTGAAAAAAAATATTTATTTATATTTAGAGAGAGGGGAAGGGAAGGAGAAAGAGAGGGAGAGAAACATCAACATGTGGTTGCCTCTCGTGCACCCGCTACTGGGGGTCCAATCTGGCCTGCAACCTGGACATGTGCCCTGACTTCAAATCAAACTGACTACCCTTTGGTTTGCAAGCCGGTGATCAATCCACTGAGCCACACCAGCCAGGGCTGATCTGATATTTCTTTCTTTCCTTTTTTAAAGTATTTTTTATTGATTATGCTATTGCAGTTTTCACAATTTTTTTCCTTTTATCCCCCTCTGCCCTGCCCCCAAATCCTCCAGCTTCCCCTCCCCCACCCTTAGTTCATGTCCATGGGTTGTACCACATAAGTTCTTTGAGTCCTCTGTTTCCTATACCATTTTTTATTCCTTCCCCCACCTATTTTATGCCTATTTTTTTTAAAGATTTTATTTATTTATTTGTAGAGAGGGAAGGGAGGGAGAGAGAGAGAGAGAGAGAAACATCAATGTGTGGTTGCTGGGGGACATGGCCTGCAACCTAGGCATGTGCCCTGACTGGGAATCGAACCTGCGATGCCTGGTTCACAGCCCGAGCTCACTCCACTGAGCTACACCAGCCAGGGCTTTATTTTATGCCTATTAATTATGCTTCTTCTTCCCTGTACCTTTCTGCCCCTACTTCATCCTTCCCCATCCCCACTGAGATCCCTCTGTGTGATGTCCATTTCTCTGATTCTGTTCCTGTTCTGGTTGTTTGCTTTGGTTTTTGTTTTCATTGTTTTTCTTTTCTTTTAGGTTGATTTGTTGACAGTTGTGAGTTTGTTGTCATTTTACTGTTCATAGTTTTGATCTTCTTTTTCTTAGATAAGTCCCTTTAATATTTTATATAATAAGGGCTTGGTGATGATGAACTCCTTTAACATGACCTTATCTGAGAGGTACTTTATCTGCCCTTCCATTTTAAATGAAAGCTTTGCTGGATAGAGTAATCTTGGATGTAGGTCCTTGCCTTTCATGACTTGGAGTATTTCTTTCCAGCCCCTTCCTGCCTGCAAGTTTTCTTTTGAAAAATCAGCTGATAGCCTTATGGGCACTCCTTTGTAGGTAACTCTCTCCGTTCTTCTTGCTACTTTTAGGATTCTCTCTTTATCTTTAATCTTGGATAACTTACTGATGATGTGCTTTGGTGTGTTCTGCTTTGGGTCCTACTACTTTGGGACTCTCTGGGCTTCCTGAAGTTCCTGGAGTGTATTTCCTTAGTCAAATTGGGGAAGTTTTCCCTCATTATTTGTTCAAATAAGTTCTCAATTTCTTGCTGTTTTTTTTCTCTTTCTGGCACCCATGTAATTCAGATATTGGAATGTTTGGAATGTCTCAGGTTGTTCCAGAGGTTTGTAAGACTCTCTTCACTTTTTTTAATTCTTGTTTCTTAATTCTGTTCCAGTTGGATGTTTATTTTTTCCTTTTGTTCTAAATAATTGCTTTGACTCCTGGTTTCCTTCCTGTCACTGTTGGTTCCCTGAATATTTTGATTTATTTCACTTTGGGTATCCTTCATTTGTTTTTTCATTTTTCAACCGAGCTCAGTCAGTTCTGTGAGCATTCTGACTACCACAGCTTCAAATTCTCCATCAGATAGGTTATCTCTCTGCTCATTGCTTAGTTCTGTTTCTGAGGTTTTGCTCTGTTCTTTCATTGGGGTAATATTTCTTTGTCTTGGTGCACCTAATAAGTTTTAAGGGGGTGGGGCCTTATGATGCGGACTCCAGCCAGCAGAGTCCACGGTGTTGTGGATGCAATGAACAAATGCACATGGACTACAGAAGTCCTTTGGAGAAAAAGGGATGGCACGGCCACTCTCTGAGAGAGAGAGCACCTTGACCCCTGCCTGGACAGGCTTTTATTGCTTTCTAATAGCTTACGTCAAAGAAAGTTCTCATTTGTTATGCTCAGGTTTGCTTTACGTGATTACTTTTTGCAGATAACAAAGGAAAGGATGTTACTGATTACTTCTTACAGATTGACAAGGAAAAATGTTGCAAATGCAAGGGAACGATAACAATGATTGGTTTGGTTACACTCTGTCCTTGGGAGAATTTGTTAGCACAGACTTCAGGAAAAGTTAAAGATATGCAGTAAGCATTTGCTGCCTCAATTCAGGGTGAGGGAGTTTTAGCAAAAGCAAGCCTCAAAGCAGCCTAGGTATAATGTGGGCCTGGTTTCCCACAGAAAAGCTGATCTGTGGGTTTGGCTTCCTGTGTGCCGACGGGTTTTCCAATAGGGCTGGGTACATTTGCCATTCCACGCAGGTAAGTTCCCTATAGCCTTAGGTATTCGCCCTGGCAGAGCAACCCTCTTTGTCGTGCTGCAGCACTGCCTGTGGGGGAGGGCCAAGGAGGGAACAGTACAGCTTGCCTGCCTGTCCCTAGTGTACTTTCCACAGACTCTCATGTGAGACTGGGAGTTTCTCCCACTATGGCAACCGCCATAGTCCACAGTCAACTCTGAGTCTCAGTTTCTCCTTCAGCTGGCCCCTTCTGCACAGTCTGCCTCAACAAGGTTTTTCTGAGTTGGCCCATGCGGTCTGTTGCCTTACTGGTCTGGTTGTTCTGGTTGATTTTTTTTTAATTCCTTGATTTTGGAGTTCCATGCAATTTGATTTTCTGGGGCACTTTTGGTTGTTTATTGATTTTAGATTGGTTGTTATACTCCTTTTGATTGTGCGAGAAAATGAAAGGTTTCTACCTACGCCTCCATCTTGGCTGGAACTCCTGATGCAGATATTTCTTATTGACCTTGATCACTTGGTTAAGGTGATGTCCATCAGGTTTCTTCTGCCAGATTTTTCCACTGAAGGGTTACTATTTTCCCTTTTGTAATTAACAAATATGTTGGTGAAGATTCTTTGAGACTATAGTGTTTCTCCTCAAACTTTCACCTATTGATTTTAGCATCCTTTGGCAAATCTTGCCTGTAACATTTAGTGCTAATGTGTTTGCTTAATGGTGACTTTCTATTGTCCTCATTCATTTTACATTTATTGTTTGGAGTTCTAAAAAAAAAAAGCCATCCCTTCTCTCATCTTTATTTATTTATTTAACTATTTTTGTCATTGTGGATTATTAGTTATTGTATTTTATGGGTTACAACTCAGTACTATCATTATATATTTTGTGGCTCAAATTGCTTTTTTAGCTCATACTTTAATTAATTATCATTTGATTATAATGATGTAGGATGATCTCTCATGGAATTTATTTCATGGATATGTCTAATATCTGGAGTTTTGTGTGCAAAATGCAGTTTCAAACTAATTTAATTGAAATGATGGATACTGATTAACCCATTTATTAAAATGAGTTTTGTCTTTTCTGTAGTATATCCTATAGCATATAAATTTCCACCAGTAGAATCAATTCATTTTTTTTAGTGATTAGATCACAATTTTTGGAAAGCTCCTATTACACTACAGTCATATTATTTGAAGAATATCTGCAAGTCCGTAGTCAAGTATATATTCAACACTTGACATCAGGCCAGTGCTAGAAACAATGGGGGTGGTGGGCAAAACAAAATAAAACAAAATAAAAAGGTAAGCCATGGTATGAATACATAAGGAACTTAACATCTAGGTGAGGAACCAAAGCTAATACATGGGAAACAATTTGAGAACATGTAAGTGCTGTACTATGTGGTACTGTCAACATGTGCAACAGGAATTAAAGAGAGAAAATCTGAAAAGACTTGAGAGAAGAGATGGGGCTTGAAATGATTTTATGAGGTCAAAATTTAGATGCTTGAGGGAGAGACAGAGGGCATTTGTGTGGCTAGGGAAAGCTAGACAAGATTTGTCCAAGGGGAAAGCAGATTAGTCCCTGTTGCATACTAGAGTATTTCCTGGTGCAGATCAAAATATTGTTCTAATAGGATATGGAGAATGTAAGTTTTAAAACTTAATTTCTAAGATTAATGTATATTTGGTAAAGAAATATAGAGCATGAAGAGAGCACAAAGAAAAATGTTAACCTAGATGCTTAACATGTAAATAAGTACATGCATACATGTGTATATATTTATATGTGTCTATTTATATGTGTCTATTTATACGTGTATGAAATCAGACTGCCTGAACTCAAATCCTGGCCATTTACTAGCTATGTGGCCTTGGGAAAAGTATGTAACTTTTCTATGTCTGGTTTCCTAATTTGCAAAATGGGACTAATAATAGTACCACCTCAGAGAGTTGTTGTGGGAATTAAAAAAGATGCTGTATGTAAAATGCTTAGAGTAATGCTTGGCACATAGTAAGTCTCAATAAATCTTAGCTATTATTATCATAATTATATATTACATCATTTCTTTTGAGGTAAAAATTTGGATTTATACTGGACAAAATACTTGTAGCTTACCTTTTCTTATAGAAATGCAATATATAAATTATCTCAGATTTTTAAAAGATTTCTACTACTAAACCTTTACAAGGTTTTATTTATACATATTTAGAGAGGATAGGAGGATATTTAAGGGGAAAGGAGGAAGAAAGAGAAACACCAATGTGAGAGAGAAACATTGATAGGTTGCCTTTTGTAAGTGCCCCTGAACCCACAACCCAGGCATGTGCCCTGACTGGGAATTGAACCAGCAACCTTTTGCTTTGTGAGACAATGCCCAATCAACTGAGCCACACTGGTCAGGGCAACAAAATGATTTTTTAATGACTGCAACATTTTCCAGTTTATGGCTATATTATAGTTACCTGTAACAAATATCTTATTATGGACACATAGGTTTTTGTTTACAATATATAGCATGAACCTTCTTATAACTAAATTCTTTTCCCACCTCTGATAATCTCCTTCGACCAATTCTTTGAACTGGAATTGTTGGACTAAAGGGTATGAAAGAAATATATATCCCAATTGTTTTTCAAGGCATTTGCACCAGGGGAGCATGAAAACGATCGGTTCTTTATACCTTCAATAATACTGGTCATTATCATTCCTTTGATGTTTTGATTTATTTGAGTACAAGTAAAATTGAACATTTCTGCATGTTTACTGGCCAACAGGATAGGCAGTTTTCCAGACCACTGAACATGGGATCAGAAAGTCAGGATTCAATGGACCTTGAAATGGAGGGCCACCTGCCCATGGCTTGCACTTGGCAGTGGGCATGTGGGTGGGGATGCCAAGAGATTAATATTAGTAGAATGTGTCCAAGACAAATTAACCACTTTACTTGTTAGTTTAACCAGAACAAGCCAGCGTAAGAGATTTATGATGAACTTTGTGACTGCAAGACTATGAAAAGTAATGAAAGGCATATATGCCTTTCTATGGACTATTTTTAATTTTTAAAATTGAAATTGACAAAATATAGAAGTTATAAAGAAGAAACTAACAATTGCGCATATCAGCACTACTGAAAATTAACCATTTTGACACATTTACTTCCAAGGGCTAATACTAAAATGTTTCCTAATGGTATAGGAATCAAAATAATAGAACAGTAAAAGTAAAGCCCCAAATTTCTATCTTTGATAGATAGGTATGATTTTATCCATGTATGTTATTAAAATCTCCCAAGATGTGTAAATATTTAATATTTTAAATTTGAAAAGCAAGTTATTCTCAATTTCCTCTGTTATATAAACAGATTATGGTGTCTAATGGTTAAAGGGAACACCCAGGAAGAAGAAACAATTGATTATGGTTCTTAACAGGAAGTGTGTCTCTTCCCATTATTCCAGGGAGTCCTCAGTAGAAGCTTAACAAGGAAAAGAATAAAGTTATTAGTCTGGGCTTTATACATATGCATGTCTAATGCAGTCTGATTGATTATACAAGTGAAGAAGTTTTTTACAAGAACGGATTAGGAGTGACATGGAGCTGATAAACATACGTTTTTCCTCCCATGAACCTTATGGCAATATTGAGCTGAGCTGCTCAAGAACTGTATTTTCAAATAAGAGGTAATTTGCTTTTATTAAATAGGTCCCTGATCCGGAAGAATTCAGCTGTATAGAACAGTGGGAAAGATGTTTGGATTTGAAGTCCAACTGCTTACTTAACAAAAAAACTTAGCTTTTTAAGTAACTAGATAAATGACTTCAGACAAGTTACTTAAACACTGACATTTAATAATCAGCTATTATTATTGAGTTTTTACTATAATCAGGGTTTGTGTTAAATGCCCTACTCATATTATTTGTATAGTGTAAATATGAGGAAACCTAGGCAATTAGAAGTTGTATAACTTGCCTAGAATCTCAGGATAGAACTGGGATTTAAAATGAAGCACTCAGATTGCAGAACCACATAACCACTGTTGTCTTCTGATGTTGTCATGATTAATAAAGCCAAGTCTTTCTTATTACTGATAATAAGGATTAGATGGGTCAGTGAAATCAAGTCAAAGCATAGATGGCCCTCAAATATAATTCTGGTTTGGGCTGAAGATTCTATTTTCCCAGTCATAATCTCTAACCAAACTGTTATTTGGTAGTGGAATGATCAGGTTTGAATTATGTCCTTTAAAAAAAACTGTGAAATTCTTAATGAAACTGAAAAAGGCCAAAAGGCAGGAGAAAGAAACTTTATAATTGATAATTTATAAACTGGACAGTCATCCCTGAATAATGAATGGTGACTAAGCATCTTTTTTTTAAGACTTTATGTATTTATTTATTTTTAGAGAGAGGGGAAGAAAGGGACAAAGAGAGGGAGAGAAGCTTCAATGTGTGAGAGAGAAACACTGGTTGGTTGCCTCTCCTATGCACCACCTTGGGGGATCAAACCTGCAACCCAGGCATGATAGGGAATTGAACTGGTGGCCTTTAGTTTTGCAGGACAGTGTCCAACAGACTGAGCAACACCAGTCACAGCACAAGCATCTTTTGAAGAACTCAGGTGTATGAACACATCTTTTATGCATTCTTAGGATAAACCTATCTGACCATTTTTGACTTTTAAATACATTGAGCTCATAGGTATCTTGGGCCATTACTTAAATACAGTGACACATTTAATTGTCATTACAGACCATTCTTTGGATAGGGGGCTTTTATTGGATACTTTTTGAATTTTGTTATTGAGGAAATTATTTCTTAGAGTAAAAAGTCAAAATACAAATATAAAGATCAAAATGAACAGTTGGGTTGATCATGGCTGTTTGGGGAAGGACCAATGTCCATCTTCTTCCTTCATGTCATTTAAGTTGGACTCTTTATTTTAAACATTGATTTTTATTTTAGGTTGAACAAATTCTGGCAGAATTTAAGGTCAGAGCCCTGGAATGTCACCCTGACAAGCATCCTGAAAACTCCAAAGCGGGTAGGTATTTACTACACGTTTCTCATGAAAATGAGCCATTTGAATAGTAACTTAATTTTATTTTCTCTATTATTTTTTAAATTATTTTTTCATTCAATGCCAAAGAATGTTTTTGCACTATTGGATGGGAGGAGGGAGGGAAAAGTGTAGGGTCTTTTCTCTAACAGTAGTCATTTAACATCCATTTTTCTTTCTGGTATAATGTGCTGCTTCATGGTTTACGATTTGTCCACTTTATGCCTTATTTCACTAGCATTGGAGTGTTAACATAACTTAAGTATGTTTGTAACCAGATGGTTGTTTTGGTAAGAACTTGCTGTGTTTTCTTCATTTTAAGGACCTGAATATGTCCATATATGATATATATATCCATATGTATGATAATATATTCATACTTTTGTGTTTTCCTTTATGATAACTTGAATTCATTAGCATAACTTTAGACATAATTGCCTATGTAGATCTTAGCTGGAAAAAGTACTAACAAACTAATAACCCTTCCTTGACCTGTCTCCCTCCTGCTCCTCCTCTATCTCTCTCCTTCCCTTTAGAGCCAAAGTTCTTGAAGAAGTCCACAGTTGGTATCTTTCTTAATACACCCAGTTGTCAGTTTGTCCCAGTCTGACTTCCTCCTCACCTTTCTTGGAAACTGTTCTTGTGACAGCCACCAAGACTTCTTGGCTGCCAAAAACAGTGATTGGTTTTTTGTCCTTACCTTCCCTGAGCTTGTATCAGAAGTTGGCACTGTTGACATGCTCTTTTTCTTGAAACACTCCTTTCTCTTGGCTACCAGGATGTGCACTCATGCTTTTCCTCCAGCCTCTTAGGCTGCTCTTTCTGTCATTTTTGTGACTCCTTCTCTACTGCATTAAGGTTCCCTCCTAAACTCTCCTCTGGGCTTACTCCCCCTTTGTCTCTGGAGTTTAGTCTAAGTCTGTGGCTTCAATCATCAGCTCTTTGTTGATGGTTCCCAAATCTATCTTAGTTCTTGCTCTTCATTTTCAGACTGCAGTTTCAACTGCTTCTTGGAAATCTCTATCTGGAGACATTTCAAAGTCACCCTGTCAAAAACTGGACTGACTCATTATTCTCCTCTCACCGTCTCTAAAATCTTGTTCATTTTTTAATGTTTCCCCATCTCAGTAAATGGAACCACCATCTTTTCAGTTGGGCAAGCAAAAACCTTGCCTCCCTCCTCTCCACGTCTGGTTGGTGCTGGTGATTTACCTTCTGCATCTCTCTCCTCTTCCCCCCATCCTCATAGCTACTACAGTAGGTCACCTTCATTTCATGCTTGGATCCTTATGGCAATCATTGAATTGCTTCCCACTGGAGATAGTGATTTTTCTTTTAAATAAGGGAAAAAATAAAATATTTAATGTATATAAAGAATACCAAAACAAATGCCCAGGTAATGTACCACTTAGTTTAATACTTTACTAATGCAGTTAAAATCTGTTGTGTATTCATACCCTGATTTCATTTTCAGGGTAGGTAATACTATCTTAAATGTTTGTTGTATGTGTATACTATAGGTATGTGTATTTGTACAACTTTTCACTAAGGAAAATATTATGATTAAAACCTATCCATAACTCCACATTGCACAAATGGTAAAACAGAAACTCCTCTTCATTAAAAAGTGTTTCCCTTCCTAGGACCTGACAAGCCAGAGAAGAGTCCTGAGTCATGTCTGCATTTAGCACCTGTGGTTGTTGGGGTGTGGGCACGGGTGTGTGAGAGAGTGCAAGTATTAAGGAGTTGTGTGTTGCCCATGTTCTGATTTTTGGGAATTTGTACTTGGTTGGTCCATACAGTTACATATGTCATAATAATGATTTCACTCCTGTGATATTTTTATCAAGTGTGTGAATAAATAACTAAATATTGGTACAAAAAGTTTCCCTTATCTTAAAGCTCTTTATTATTTTTTTTCTAGAAATCATTGATCCCTTTGATTTGTATAAACCATTTTCTAATATAGGAAGTCACTTTTTTTGGTTAAATACTTAACTATTACTTTTGCTAATTTGATTCCCCCTCTTTTTATTAAGGCATAACTTGTTTAAGGCAACGTGAACAAATCACAAGTATAAAGTTGATAAATTTGTGTGTATGTATAACCAGTTTAACCACTAGTATAGTGTGCTGCTTCAGGTGAAGATGAAAATCATTTCCAGCACCCTGAGAAGTCCCTTTTCATGTCCTGTTCAAGTCAGCACCCGCTCCCATCTGTGGATCTCTATTGTCATTGACTAGTTTTGAATTTCGTATATATCCAATCATACAATATGTGCTGTTTTTGTGTGTGCATGTGTGGCTGCTTTTGCTTTACCTTGCTTGCATCAGTGGTATTTGCCCATATTGCACATGTAGCTCTTTGTCATTGCTGGGCTTTTAGGTACAAATCCATCATGTTGTGCCCCCGCCATGTCTCCATTTTCATTTTTTCTCCACCACCATGCCTACAAGTCCATGATTTAGCCACTTGGAAATACCTTGGTTCCAGAAGGTGCTCTGTTTTCTACTCTTCAGACCTTAGTGCCTGCTGCTTCTCTTGCCTGGAACCCTCCTCCCACCCCCCAGAGGCAAGTACATCTTCCCTGCCCTGCGAAGTCACTCTCTGGCCTCAAGTCTCAGCTTAGCCATCACTTCCTCTGGGAGGTCATGTGTGACTTGCAGAGCTCTTTATATGTCAGGCAGCAAACTGTGATCAGGGCATCTCCTTGTTGCTTGTTTACTTATTAGTCATACTGGGACCTCAGTGAGGCAGACCTCCTGCTTATCTTGTTCAGTATCTACCACAGAGAACTTCTTTGCACTTCGTGCAAATAAATTCTTGAGTGAGTGAATGAATGAGTTCATGAACATTTCTTTAGGAGATATTAATTACTTCTCTGAGCTGGAGTTAATATTAAGATAGGTATCTAACTTGAAAGTATAAACATCTGGTAAACACTTAAAACCAACTAGTAGCCCCCAGGTTATTCCTTAACTGGGATTTTTTCCCCAGTGAAGTGTAGCTTTGAGTTGTTTCTCTGTCCCTGGAAAACAAGTTCTATTTGGGATACATGATGAATCACTGTGCAATCATTGCCATTTCTAGTTGCCATAGTGATGGGAGTTTTCACGTATGGGCTACCACAGAGCTTCTTACTCAGAGAAACACTGCACTGTGTAGATATTGTTTAAAATGAAAAGGTACACATACATCAATATCTTCCTGTGTCAATCTTGCAGTTGATAGATGACTCAACCTTTTGGTAGACATTGTTTTCAAATCTGTTTAAGCGTCCATTTACTCAATTTGGATGAATACGACTTTGTGAAATCTAAGTGGTTCTTTACATACTTGAAGAAGGATTAGGGTTTCTGATAAAAAATGTTTTAAGGTATTAAAAAAATTCACCCAGATGCTGAATTTTGGCCTGGCAGAAATCCAGAATACACTAGAAATATTTTGAAATGTATTTCATCAAAGTGAAGAAAGGCTAACCTGTTGAGCAACTGTAGATGGGAGAAATTAAACTTAAATACATACCTTTTGGGTCCACTAAATGTATTCTCAACCACTGCCATTGAAATTACTGAGTCGTTAGCATGATGGAGTAGTAGATGTGAACACAGGCTTGACTGTCCGGATTGCTCCTGCCTCCCACTTCCAAGCTCTCTGACCTGGGGCAGCTTCTCTGAGCCTCAGCATTCTCACAGGTAAATGGGTAGACAAATAATATTACTACACGGGCCTGCTATGAAGATTATGTGAGGTGTCCTGCATGCTGGAAGAGCTCAATGTGGCAATTATGATTCAGTGGACTTTGTTTTCTTGTTTTTATGCAACACTATAAGAGAAAATTTAACAAAATGGGATGCTTTTCTTTTTTTTTTTTGTAAGTAACCATTAGAGCTTTCTTGTTTGCATTTAAAGTTAATTTTAAATCTAAGGCTTTTGGAAATCCCTTCTCTCCAGGCATGGGTGATGGAGGCAGGGCAGGTTGTGCTACACAAATGATGTCACTGAGCTCCAAAGATCCTGGCTGCCCTTCATGCCAATCCTGTGTATGTGTGTGACAGTAACTGTTTCAGGCCTATGCTTTAAAATGTGCTTCTCTTTGACCCTGAAAAAAGGGGTCAAAAGTTTTTTGAAATGGTGTTTTTGTTACCGATTTGCAGTCTTCAAAGACATATGGATATTTGAAGGGCATCTCTTTGTCCCTTTCTGATGTCTTTGAATGTCTCATTGTTTTCCTACTTCAGAAACTCTTCATTGCTTCTTTCCCTCAAGATAAAAGTAACATATAGTAATAAATGATATCAGAAGTGAAAGCCTACTCTTATCTCTCTCTGTCAGAGAACTGCTGTAACAATGTATTTTTCTTCAGACTTCTTTCAAAGCATATTCTGACATCATATTATTATTGTTTCTCAAGTAATTTTAAGTGTTCTGCATTTAAAATGTGGCCATAATAATACAAATTCTATTGTGAAATATGAGCTTTCAAAGTAGACCTAGGAGTTAAGTCAGAATGTCTCTCAAAGGTCCCAGCATCATTTGTTTATATAAGTTCACAAAATGAGATCTCTCTTCCTAGAACTGGTAAATATTTATCTTGTGTGATTCATTTGATTAGCTGATATATTAAAGGAGAAATATAAACCCAAACTCATTTTTATTAAATGTCGGGAAGAGGATGGAACAAGGAAAAGGCCACTTAACGGGAAAGATAAGGCCTCTTTTGCTTTTGCTTATCAATTGTTGTTGAGGAACTGACATCAGAACCAGCCCAAGCAGGCTTCTTTTGTTCTGGATACTCTAGAAAATAGGCCAACAGTAATGTGCAAAGAGAAGGTGACTCATAAATAAATATGTAAATCTTTACAACCCCCACCCTAGCAGTAGCTGGCATGTGCATCTGTGGTGATAATTTACTGAGCCTTTTATTATTTTTGCAAAAAGTGACATCTCATTTATACAGAGAGACATTTACACAGAGAGACATTTACATTGTCATTAGCAACAGGAAGGATTGTTCACTGCAGCCAGCTGATATGACAAGATGCTTTTATTGGTTTCTTTGTTTTCCTGTTGGTTTCAATGGCCCCATCTTTAGGCTCTCCCCTTTAACTCATTAATTGCTACTTCCAGTGGTGATAGTAAATAGTGAATGGCCTATTAGGTACCTGTGCTGTCCAACCCTGGAGTGCTCTCTGTGGCAGGCTGCAGCTCTGGTTGCTAAGGGAACATGTGAAGTGGTGTGTTTGGGGCACTGGGAATCAGGAAAGTCAGCTCTTTACCAGTTGGGGCACAGAAGTATTTCAGTGTTTTCACAATTGGTATGGACATACAGTTAGTATTCACTACACTTTTGCCCTAACACCTGTTTTAGAGGATTTTGACTACTTTCCATAAGGTATTTTTAAGCACTATCAGGGTAATTTTAATTATTTTTGCAATGATACTATTAAAATGTTCCCAATTCACAAAATGTTATAAGGGTGTGTGTGATTTATTAGGTGCTCGGAGCTCAGGAAATAGCACTGTGATTAGTTTTGTGTTCACAGTGAGAATGGAAGGCACTCGCGCATGCACATAGCGAACAGGAGTTCTCTGAGCACCTGCTGTGCTGTCCCCACGGGAGGGATGCAGCAGAGACCAAGAGACGCAGTGAACTCTTGGAGTGTGTACCCTGGTAGACAGATCACAAACAAGTAACTATTTAATGTCAGGGGATAAGTACTATAAACCAAAGCAAAAAAGAAAAAAAGCCCTGACTGATGTGGTGTGACTCAGCTGGTTGGAGCTGGTCAGGGCACATGCCTGGGTTGTGGGTTCGGTCCCTGAGTCCCTGGTCAGGGCGCGTGGGAGAAGCAACTGATTGAAGTTTCTTTCTCACATGGAGGTTTTTCTCCCTTTCTCTCCACCTCCCTTCCCCTCTCTCTAAAATCAATAAGCATGTCCTTGGGTGATGGTAAAGAAAAAGGAAAAGTAAACAGAGCAAGGGAGATAAGGAATGGGGGTGATGGGGTGGGTGAGCAGCCATTCCGTATGGCATGGTCAGAGAAGTCCCCATCGACAAGACAGACAAGACAGCCTCGAGCCAATATCTGAGGGAAGTCACATATGTGCCTGGAGCAAAGTGTTCATAGGAGAAAGGACAGAGGACATCAAGTGCCAAGGCCCTGCCTGAGGCCTAAATGCTGTCAAGGAACAGCAGGGAAGCCACTAAGGCTGCAGCAAAGGAAGAAGGGTAAAAGCAGGAGGAAATGAGGTCAGAGAAGGAAGAGGGGAGTAGAGGGTAGGCAGAGCATGTCAGGCTTACTAGCCATAATAAGAATTTTCGGCTTTATTCTAAGAGAAATAAAAAGTCGTTGGAAGTCACTTTGGGCAGAGGAGTGATATTATGTGACTTTTTTTTTTTTAAAGATTTTATTTATTTACTTTTAGAGAGGAAAGGGAGGGAGAAAGAGAGAGAGAGAACCATCAATGTGAGGTTGCTGGGGGTCGTGACCTGCAACCCAGGCATGTGCCCTGACTGGGAATCGAACCTGTGATGCTTTGGTTCGCAGCCCGCACTCAATCCACTGAGCTACACCAGCCAAGGCCAATATGTGACTTATTTTTAAAAATATTACTGTAACTGCTGGGTAGAAAATAGACTGAGGAAAAGGCTGGGAGATCAATTGGGAAGCTACTATAATCCAGCTAAGACGGATTGTGGCTTTGACCAAAGCAGTGGCAGTGGAGGTGGTGATAAGAGGTCAGGTGTTGGGCGTATTCTATTTGATTTATTTATTTTTATTTTCTATTTTTATTAGAGAGAGGGGAAGGGAGGGAGAAAGGCAAGGAGAGAAACATCAATCAGTTTCCTCTCGCATGTGCCCCGACCAGAGGCTGAACATGCAACCTAGGCTTGTGCCTTGAGGGGGAATCAAACCCGAGGCTTTTCTCTTTGTGGGACAGGGCCCAACCAACTGAGCCACACCAATCCAGGCAGATCTTGGGTATATTTTAAAAGGTAGAGCCAACGAACTTTGCTCATGCATTTGAACTGATGTGTGAGAGAAAGAGAAGAGTCAAGGATGACTACAAGCATACAAAAAGCTAATGAAATATTTCCTGACTCTTCATACAGAACCAGCCTTGCCTCTATATTTCTATTTATCACATTGTATTGATATGACTTGTTTTTACATCTGGTTCCTTACTAGGCTCTGAGCTTCTCAAGGGCACAACCTGGATCTTACTGATGAATGATAAAGTTTTTATAACTCCTGGATGTGAGGGAGAAAGTGAGGATTAGAGGGTAATATGCCTCACGGGAGAGTCAGGAAGGCAGGAAGGCAGTCAAGTGCAGAGCAGGAGCTGGGGAGCCTGGCAGGCTTGGGTTTGATTCGTGGCTCCATTACTTGGAGCTTCAGGACTCTGGGCAAGTTACGTTAACCTCTGTCAGCCTTAGAGTCTATAAAATGGAAATAATAATAGTAATAATTAAATCTACCTCATAAGATTGTTGTGGAAAAAAATAAAGAAACCCTGTACTCATTAGCAATTACTTCTCATTTTCTCCTGCCTTGTTTCTGGCAACCACAAATCTGCTTACTATCTCTATAGATTTGTATATTCTGAATATTTCATATAAATGGAATCATATAACATGTGGCCTTTTGTGACTGGCTTATTTCATTTAGGATAATATTTTTAAGGCTTATCTATGTTATAGCATGTATCAGCACTTCATTTCTTTTTGTGGCTAAATGGTAATTCCATTATATGGATATACCACATTTTGTTTATCCATTTATTTGCTGTTGGACATTTGTGAGTTTTGAGTTGTTTTTGCTTTTTGGCTAGTACAAATAATGCTGCTATGGACATCAATATACAAGTTTTTGTGTGGGTATATTATTTCAATTTTACTGAGTTTATATAGTTGTCCCTTGGTATACATAAGGGATTGGTTTCAGAGCCCCTGTGGATACCAAAAGTCTGTTGTGTAAAATGGTAATATTTGCATACAACTTAATTATATTGTGATTATAATACCTAATACAATGTAAATGCTATGTACATAGCTGTTTTCCTATGTTGTTTAGGGACTAAGGACAAGGAAAGAAGTGTGTACTTGCTCAGTACAGATGCAACCGTTGTAGGCTTTAACATAGTATGTGTCAGCAACAATGTAACGTTTTTTCTGAAAAAAAATTTTTAACCAAGTAGTTTTTTTAAAAGATTTTATTTATTTTTAGAGAGAGGGGAAGGAGGAGAGAAAGAGAGGGAGTGTAACATTGAGGTGCGAGAGAAACATTGATTGGTTGCCTCTCACCTGCCCCCAACTGGAGACGTGGCCCTCAACCTAGGCAGGTGCCCTGACCTGGAATCAACTGGCACTGGTTTGCGGGAGAGCACCCAGCCCACTGAGCCACACCAGCCAGAGCTTTTCTGAATATTCCTGAGTCACGACTGGTTAAATTCATGGATGCTGAACCTGGGATACAGAGGGTTGACTGTACTTACAGTTGAAATTCTTGGGCCATATGGTAACTCTGTGTTTAACATTTTGAGGAACTGCTGAATGGTTTTTCAAAGTAACTATACTGTTTTATAGTTTTGTGTAATTATAACTCTTCCATTTTCTCATTAACACTTCACATCCTCATTAACACTTGTATTTATCTTTTTATTTTAGCTTTTCTAGTGGATGGGAAGTGGTGTCTCAGTGTGGTTTTGATTTGTATTTCCCCAAAGACTAATGATTTTGAAAATCTTCTTATGTGCTTATTGGCCACTTGTATATCTTCTTTAGAGAAGTGTTTATTCGAATCACTTGCCAATTTTAAAAGTAGGTTAATGGTCTTCTCATTGAGTTGTAAGAGTTCTTTATAAATTTTAGATACAAATCCCTTATCAGATTTATGATTTGTAAATATTTTCTCCCATTCTACAGCTTTTCTTTTCACTTTATTAAAGTGTTTTGAAGCAAAAATTTTCAATTTTGATGAAGTACAATTTTCTATTTTTTCTTTTATTACTTGTGTTTGCACCTACAGTGGCATATTTAAGGAGCCATTGCCTAACTCAAGGTCACAAAGATTTACTCTGATATTTGTTTCTCAGAGTTCTATAGTTTAGCTTTTGCATTTAGATCTATGATCCATTTTGGTTAATATTTGCATATGATGTGAGATAGGGATCCAACTTCATTCTTTCATATGTGGATATAAGTTGTTCCTGTGCCGTTTGTTGAAAATACTATTTTTTCCCAACTGAATTGTCTTGATACTCTTGCAGAAATCTAGTTGACTGTAAATGTGAGGGTTAACTTCTGGACTCTTACTATTTCATTGATTTATGTTTATCCTTGTGTCAGCGCCACACTTTTTTTTTGTTACCGTAGCTTTGTAGAAAGTTTTAAATTGGGAAGTGTGAGTTCTTTCAACTTTGTTCTTGTCTTTCAAGATTGTTTTGATTATTCTGGGTCCCTTGCATTTGCATATGGATTTTAGAATCAGCTTGTCAATTTCTGCAAAAAATGGCAGCCTATATATTGATAGACACTGTGTTGAATCTGTAGATCACTTTGGGGAATATTACCATCTTTTCAATATTAGGTCTTTTGATTCATGAACATGGATATCTTCCTACTTATTTAGCAATTTAATTTCTTTCAACATTGTTTATAGTGTTCAGTGTATAAGTCTTATACTTCTTTTGTTAGCATTTTTAAAGTATTTTATTCTTTTTGATGCTACCATAAATGGAATTGTTTTCTTAATTTCATTTTCAGATTGCTCATTGCTAATGTATAGAAAAATTGATTTTCACATATTGATCTTATATCCTGCTCTATAGAAAATTTTTTTAATTTATTTTTTTTATCTTCATTCAAGGACATGCTTATTGATTTTTAAAGAGAAGAGAAGGAAGGGAGAAAGGGAGAGAAACATCATGTGAGAGAGAACCAATTGTTTGCTTCTTGTATGCAACCCAACCAGAGACCTCCAACTGAGGATTGATCCCACATCCTAGGCATGTGCCCTCACTGGGAATCAAACCTACAACCTTTTGGTTTATGGGATGATGCTCCAACAGATTGAGTCACACCAGTCAGGGCTCTACAAAAGTTTTAAGTTCACTGAGGAGCAGAAGTGACATTGGAAGTATTTCCAACAGGACCATGAAAGGTTTCTATTGTATGCCATCTAGTCAAATGGAGCAGTGACAAAGCTACCAGTTATCAACGATCTACCGTGGTATTTCCTGTGCTTAACACCTCCCAATAACTTCCTATTGCTCTTACAACAAAAAAACAGAGCAGAATCCTCAGTATGACCTCTAATGTACTGGATACTGGGTCCTTGTCTACAGCCCCATCCCTCATTGTTCATCTACTGGCCCTGTGTTCCCCAGCCACATTGGCATTCTCTCTTCACTAAATTTAGATGCCTTAGGTATTTTTATTTATAATGTTCCTCAAACCTAGTCACTACCCTCTCTGAAAACTACTGCTAGAAAAGGTAGTTTTCTTCCTAGCAGACAAAATTATAATTTTTCCAATGTTTGTGAATGTCTATCCCACTAAATAAATGATGTCTATTTTCACACCTGTGTCATCAGCACCTGTCACAGCAGCTGGCACATGACAGGAGCTCAGTAAAGGGAGTGGATAAACTGTGAGCCAGGCACTTTACATGCATAATCTCTCTTGTCCTTATGATACACTTTACAAATGAGGAAACTAAGTTTGAGGAGGCGAACTGGTTCAAGGTAACACAGCTGGTAAGTAGAAGAGACATATTCCAATGAGATCAGCATTATTGTTTGGGAGTTTAACTCCTCCAGGAGGGAAGTACTCATCTTTTGATCTGTTTTCCAGTGGAGACTTTTCAGAAACTTCAGAAAGCAAAAGAGATTTTGACTAATGGAGAGAGTCGGGCCCGCTATGACCATTGGCGAAGGAGCCAGATAGCGATGCCATTCCAGCAGTGGGAAGCTTTGAGTGACTCTGTGAAAACGGTAGGTTTCCCTCTGGGATGGAGTGAATCTATGAAGCTCAGGCTGTCCATGGATTAGATTTACATAGTAGTTTAAAGAGTCAATAGGGACTAGGAGGAAGAAGGTCAAGAAGGTGGTAGAATCAGATAGGACTTAACCAGTGTCCACAATATCCTGTGAAGGGAAATTCAGTGAATCAGTGCCAGAAAAGCCTAAGACTGTGTTTGTAAGTCTCTTTGGCTGTTTGATTTGTTACATACACTCCCCATTATTGTTTACTGTTTTATACATTCTGATACCTGAGCTTTTCAAGCTTCTCGTATAACACTGCTGAGTTTTGAACAACCATCTTTTTAGTTCATATTAGCCTGTTCTCTTCTCAAGGCTTATAAACTCCATAAAAAAATAGGGTTTGATTAATCAAAGAAAGCTATAAATTATTTGTAAATTATTTTTGTTATAAATTCTGGTGAAAGAATTATTGAGTAGTTGTACAGGGACTTTAAATCAGTGTATTACTTTTCTTCATGCCATTATAAAAACCCTAAATATCAAAATAATCACCTTACATTTTTAAATTATATTTTATTGATTATGCTATCACAGTTGTCCTGATTTTTTCCCCTTTGCCCCCTCCATCTAGCACCCCCTACTTCTTTAGGCAGTCCCCCCATCATTATACAAATCCATGGGTCATTTGTATAAATTCTTTGGCTAGTGCATTTCCTATTCTATACTTTACATCCCCATGGCTATTCTGTAACTACCTATTTGTACTATTATTTACTATGTTATGTGTTTTATTTTGTTTTTACATTGACCTTATATATTAGAGAGAAAATGTAATTTTAAAGGTTTCTACAGTCTAAGCATGACATTATTTAGTTTTTTTTCCACAGGGATACTTTTCTATGACATGAGACTTAGAATATAGAAGTTATGTTATAGACAAGTCTTCAGGGATACTTGTTAGAATTAGGCTACAAAATGATTCACATCTTTTGCATCACAACCCACCAGGATTACATTTAAATTTCATTCTTAATAGTTTTGTTTTAAGAAGACTTGAACAAATTTGTTTTTCCATTGATAAAATATCTGTAATAGTAAGTGAGGGTCTTTGAAGTAATGGGGAAGAACAATGCAAAACTGTCAAAGTATGTAGTTAAAGCCACTCTGTATATAATGTAACCTGTTTTCTTCATCTCGTTTTGGAGTAAGTGTATATTCATATGATTTCATTAAGTGGGTTATTTATTTATTGTATTTTTTTCATTACCATTCAAGTGGGTTAATTATTTACAAAGAACTAACCATATTATTATTAACTATATAGGGTGGGGTAAAAGTAGTTTTGCAGTTGTTCATATGAAAAATAATATAATAATTAAAACATCATAATACAAGAATAAATTCTGTGTTTTATGTACACAATTGTAAACTTACTTTTCTCCCATCTTGCATGCCCCAAATAACTAGAGTGAACATTTTTAAAACAGTAACTTAACTTCACATACCCAAAAGTAAGATTTTTTTCTTTCACATTGTGTATTCCCATAATTCCTTGTTGGCACTGACTAAATAAATATTGTTTTCCTACCTCTGCATAACCCTATTTCCATTTTTCTGTGTGTGGCACAGTATAACTACAACTGAATTAGTGACCCTTGCTATTCTAATGCTTTTTACAAAAGATTTGATTTATTTATTCTTATGGAGAGGGGAAGGGAAGGAGAAAGAGAAAGAGTGAAATATTGATATGTGAGGAAAACATTGATCATTTGCCTAATTGGTTGCCTGATCTATTGCCTCTTGCACATACCCTTCCAGCTGACCCACTGGCAACCCAGGCATGTGCTCTGACTGGGAATAGAACCAGCAACCTTTTGCTTTGTGGGATGATGTCCAATCTACTGAGCTACACCATTTTGGGTCTAATGCCTTTTGATTTATAGTTCATTTTTCTTGGTGATCCACTGAACTCTTTTACTTAATTTTAACCAGTAATATGGAGTTAGCTATGGATTGAAAAAAAAAAACAACTCTCCTTGAAGCTAGAAATCAGCCTCAAGGAAAAAACTCAAAAACATTCAAATTCATGGAGATTGAATAGTATGCTATTGAACAATGAATGGATTAATAGTGAGATCAAGAAAGAAATAAAAAAGTTTCTGGAAATAAATGAAAATGAACACACAACAGCCCCAAACCTATGGGACACAGCAAAAGCAGTCCTGAGAGGGAAGTTCATAGCAATACAAGCCTACCTAAAAAAGGTAGAAAGATTTCAAATAAACAACCTAACCCTACATCTACAAGAACTGGAAGAACAACAACAACAAATAAAGCCCACAGCAAGTAGAAGGAAGGAAATAATCAAGATCAGAGCAGAGTTAAATGACATAGAGACTAAAAGAACAATTCAAAGGATCAATAAATCTAGGAGCTGGTTCTTTGAAAAGATAAACAAACTCAACAAGCCTTTAAGTAGACTCATCCAAAAAAAAAGAGAGAGGACCCAAATAAACACAATCAGAAATGAAAGAGGAGAGATTACAAATGACACCACAGAAATATAAAAGATTGTAAGAAGTCACTATGAACAACTATATGCCAAGAAATTGGAAAACCTGGGTGAAATGGACAAATTTCTAGAAAAATATAATCTTCCCAAACTGAATAAAAAGGAATCAGAAAGCCTGAACAGACCAATAACAGCTGGTGAAATTGAAGCAGTAATCAAAAAACTCCTTGCACACAAAAGCCCTGGACCAGACAGTTGCACAGGAAAATTTTACAAAACATTTAAAGAAGAGTTAACCCCTATCCTTCACAGACTATTCCAAAAAATCCAAGAAGAGGAAAGACCCCCAAAGTATTTATGAGATCAGCATCGTCCTATTCCAAAAACCAGAAAAAGACACAACAAAGAAAGAAACTACAGGCCAATATTGCTGATGAACATACATACTAAAATCCTCAACAAAATATTGGCAAACCACATCCAGCAATACATCAAAAAGATCATATACCATGATCAAATGGGATTCATCCCAGGGATTGAAGGATGATGATACAATATTCACAAATCAATAATCGTAGTACATCACATAAACAAAAGGAAAGACAAAAACCACACAATCATATCAATAGATGAAGAAAAGGCTTTTTATAAGGTACAACATCCATTTGTGATAAAAACACTCATCAAAGTGGGAGTAGAGGGAGCATACCTCAACATAATAAGGACATATATGAAAAACCTACAGCCAACATCATACTCAATGGGCAAAAACTAAAAGCTTTCCCACTAAGATCAGGAAAAAGACAAGGATATCTCCTTTCACCACTTTTATTCGATATAGCATTGGAAGTACTAGCCACAGTGATCAGACAAGAAAAAAAAATAAAAGGCGTCCAAATTGGAAATGAGGAAGTAAAACTGTCATTGTTTTCAGATGACATGGCAGTGTATATAGAAAGTTCTATAGACTCCATCAAAAAACTACTCGACCTAGTAAGTAAATTTGGCAAAACAACAGCATACAAAGTCAATATTCTGAAATCAAAGGCATTTTTATACATCGACAATGAAATATCAAAAACAGAAATCAGGAAAAAAATCCCATTTGATACGGCAACAAGACAAATAAAGTCCCTTGGAGTAAACCTAATGAAGGGGTAAAAGACCTATACTCAGAAAACTACACAACACTGAAGAAAGAAATTAAGGAAGACACAAACAAATGGAAGCGTATACTGTGTTCATGGATTGGAAAAATCAATGTCATCAAAATGTCCATACTACCCAAAGCAATTTATAGATTCAGTGCAATTGCTATTAAAGTACCAATGACATATTCCACAGATATAGAACAAACATTTTAAAAATTTTTATGGGACCATAAATGACCCCAAATAGCTGCAACAATCTTGAGAAAGAAGAACAAAGTAGGAGGGATCACAATACCTGACATCACAAGGCCACTGTAATCAAAACATTCTGGTACTGGCATAAGAACAGACACATAGATCAATGGAACAGAACAGAGAGCCCAGAAATAAACCCATGTCTCTGTGGTTAATTAATATTTGACAAAGGGGGCAGAAGCATAAAATGGAGTAAAAATAGCCTCTTCAACAAATGGTTTTGGGAGATCTGGACAGCTACATGCAAAAAAATGAAACTCAACCACCAACTTACACCATACACAAAAATAAACTTGATAGATAAAAGACTTAAATATAAGGTGTGACACCATAGAAGTCCTAGAGGAGAGCATAGGCATGAAAATCTCAGGTATTCCATGCAGCAGTATTCTCACTGATATGTCCCCTAGGTCAAGGGGCATAAAGAAAAGAATAAACAAATAGGGCTTCATCAAAATAAAAAGCTTCTGCTTGGCTAAAGAAGCAAAACAGCAAAATGAAAGGAAACCAACTGTATGGAAAAATATATTTGTAAATGATACCTTGGACAAGGGATTGATCTCCAAAATATATAAAGAACTCACATGACTGCACTCCAGAAAGACAAACAATCCCATTACAAAATGGGCAATGGACCTGAACAAACACTTCTCCAAGGAGGACATACAGAAGGCCCAGAGGACATAGGAAAGGATGCTCAGCATCACTAGCCATCAGAGAGATGCAAATGAAACCACAACGAGATACCACTTCACACTGGTGAGAAAGGCCATCATGAACAAATTAGCAAACAGTAAGTGCTAGTGAGGTTGTGGAGTAAAGGGACCCCTAGTGCACTGTTGGTGAGAATGCAGACTGGTACAGCCACTGTGGAAAATAGTATGGAATTTTCTCAGGAAACTGAAAATGGAACTGCCTTCTGGCCTGGCAGTT
The DNA here is from genome assembly GCA_004024845.1 of Tonatia bakeri. Taxonomy (NCBI): domain Eukaryota; kingdom Metazoa; phylum Chordata; class Mammalia; order Chiroptera; family Phyllostomidae; genus Tonatia; species Tonatia bakeri. The sequence goes on from PVIA01005689.1 coordinate 79,614, forward strand.
CCACTGCTGGGATTATATCCTAAGAATCCCAAAACACCAATCCAAAAGAGCCTATGCACCCCAATGTTCATAGCAGTGCAATTTACAATAGCCAAGTGCTAGAAGCAACTCACGTGCCCATCAGTAAATGAATGGATCAAAAAATAGTGGTACATTTACACAATGGAATACTACATAAGAGAAAGAAAGAAGGAGCTCCTACCCTTCATGACAGCCTGGATGGAACTGGACTGTATTATGCTAAGTGAAATAAACCAGGGGGTGAGAGACAAATACCATATGATCTCACCTGTAAGTGGAACCTAATCAACAAAACAAACAAGGAAGTAAAACAGAACCAGAGACATGAAAATAAAGAACAAACTGACAGTAACCAGAGGGGTGAAGGGGGGCAAAAATGAGGGAAAGAAGGGGAAGGGTCAAGGAACATGTATAAAGGACCCATGGACAAAGCCAAAGGGGGGTGGGATTGAGGGTTCGAGGTAGGGATGGGTGGGGCAGGAGAAGTGGCAGCAAAATGACGACAACTGTACTTGAACAACAATTAAAAAAAAAAAGAAAAACCCTCTGAATTCCTGCTGTACTTTATATTACTATTATCTTTCCATTAAATGCTCATTTCTTTTCTCTAAACACATCATTTTTGCTTTGAATTTAGCTTAACTATGAAATTTTTGAGGTCTTACAATAATTACATTTTAGATCTTACTGATTACATCATTTGTCTTGTTGGAAAAATTGAAATAGTATCCAAGGCTAGCATTTGGTTTTGGATTTATTCTTATTATGGTACAAAAACCATGAGATGCATATCTTTCTACTTTAAATCAGTAGTGATATTTTTTTCCTTAACATTGTTCTTTTTTTGGGCCAAACATTTTGTTTTTGACTTGCTTTTGTTTCTCTTCCTCAGTGGACTTTGAATCCCATATGTCAAGTTTCATGCATTTTCTACCTCTTTTGTTAGATATTCTGTAAATTTCTTTTCATTCTTTTCTGTTCTCATCCACACAGTGACATCTGCATGTGAAAACCTCTCCTCTCTCTGTAGCATTTTAATTGTTGCTCTGTATTTACTCATTTCATTCATTCATCCTTTCACATTCACCACTCCATAAAAATTAGTAATTGTCTAACTACCATTGTTCATCACCTAATAGGTTGTAGTTTATCCTTTTGTAGTTAAACATCACCACTAGGGTGTTTGGGATATATATATATAAAATTATATGATATTATAATATGATATTATAATATATATTAACGTTAGTAATATAATATATAATATTATATATTAATAATGCATTATATTATATTATACAATAATATAATAGTATGTATAATTTATATATATCCCAAACACCCTAGTGGTGATGTTTAACATTAATATTAATAATATTATTAATGATATATTATATATAAACATCACCTTAGTGTATTTAACATTGTTATCATTAATATTATTACTAATATTATATATAATGTTATATATAAATATATATAAATATAAATATAAATAAATATATATATATAAATTACACATGCCATTCTGGCAAGAAAATGGTTATAACATAGGATAGGTAACATTTATCTAAAATTTATAAGCATGTTCATTTTCCCTACACATTTATAGAGTATTAAATCTCATAAAATTCCTACCTTTCACATCATCAATCCTGTGTTTCTGTTTTTTATTTAAGCATTATAATCCCTCTTGAAGGAAAAGCATTGGCAGGGAGCAACATTAGTTCCAGTACCTTCAAGGCAGGACAAATACACTGTGTTTTTGCAGTATCACACTTGGATTCATTATTGCAGGAATTCTCGTTGGGAGAATTTCTCAAATGGCACATTTCTACCATCTAAGAATGATGAAACTGTAACTGATATTTTTTTCTCATGCCAAGCACCTGTTACTTCACTAGTTATTTCTTCTTCTTTTTAGAAGTTTCTCCTAATAGTGTAATTTGTATAAATATTTTAAGAATTCATTGAGGTCAATGAATGTGGTGAAATTTAAATTTAGATATGTGATATTGGTTAAAAAAAGGGATAATGGGGTGAGGGTTTCTGTAACCAGGACCTTTGGGATCTTGGGATAACTAGAAAATAGATGCCTTTCTAGCTCAAAGAATCTTAGGGAAATTCATCATTGCATGCTGAATGGCTTTACTCCAAGGGATTCAGGGTATGAATGGCTGTCCCTCTAGCTCAAAAATATAAGGCAGAATGCCTTTGAGATGGCTGTGGGAAAGTGGTAGCAGCAAAGCTACAGTCCAGATAGAGCTCTGAGAAAAATTCTCCTAAGTTGTTAAAAGTGCCCCATGCTGCATAAATTGCTCTGCATTTAATAAAGAGTTAAATAGAAACACAGTTTTGATGACTTGTTTGACAAATTGATTGTTTTTGGGAGGGCTTGCTGGGGCTGCCCATCACCCTCACGTGTACCTGTTTGCCTGGTGTTTCTGTCTGGACAAGGTGTCCTTGGGATGAGTCCAGCTGGCTGCAGACTGCCAGGGAAGCTTCCTATCATGCCTGTGGAGCCACAGTTTCCCTGGCCAGATGGATGCAGTTCAACACCGTCTGCGCTTATTCAGAGGCAGTCTGTCCTAATTGGATGTTATCCAAAAGCAGGTCAGAAATCACCCAGGCAAGTTAAAAAAAAAAAAAAAAGTACTCATGGAGATCCAGGATAAAAATAGCCCATCAGTTTTGAACATTATTTAGCTGATCCATGGCTCATCCGAGTCCATTGATTTGTTTTCCTATTTGTCTCAATATTTACTGGCACAGACAACATATTTTTAAACTCCAGTGTTGAGCAAGGTACAGGATTTAAGAAAATGGCTTCCTAGATTAAAAAAAAAAAGAAACAAACAATCCATTGAGGAAAGCTGGTAAACAAGTTAATTGAGAAGGCAGAACAACAACATAGGGCAGTGACTTTTGCACCCAGGCAAAAGTGTCTGTTTAGTGTTAGTTCACTCCACATACACAGTGATTTTCTGTCTGGTGCAGTTCATTATTTTTCTCTCCAGGCTCTCCCCACCTTAGTACTCCTCTTTGTCTCTATCAACTGCTATAATCTGATATTTTTATTGATGATCATTCTGTTGAACCAAGCCACTCTACAGTAGTTTGCTTGATGTTAAATACTGTGCCCAACTAATACCTTAGGGGAGCTGAGAAGTAATTTCTGTGAACATGGAAATGAGTGATATAATTGTGTCCCAGCAAACCAGGCTGCTTCGCATTGCTCTTATACGTTAGACCTTTGATTGAACTACAGATCATGAGAGGTGCCTGTATGAGCTTGATATAGTTTGGATTTTTCCCTTGGGCGTTTCATTAATTGGGATCAGCAGAGATGGGGGCTGAAAACAACATGCATAAAGGGGATGGATGAGCAAGACTACTATTGCAACATATCTTTTCACTAAGGACTTTGAAAGCATTTACTATAGGTGAGGCATTAGTCCTCACCGCCCACCTGCAGCTCGCTATAGGCACTCTTGTTCAAGAGAGAGGTACTGAGGCAGAGTCAATATGTCGTGTACAGGCCATCTGTGCCACTTACAGCTCATATTTTTGGCTCTCTGGACCCTGAATTCTTGATTTTTTTACTCTGTTTTTCACTAACCTTCCCAATATCCTTTCCTCTCCACAGAGGAGGCCACTGGCCAGCCTCTTCTATTCTGTGCATGTGCAAAAAACTCAAGAAGCCAAACAAACACAACAACAGAACCAAACCAAAAGCAGGTTATATTTTATACCCACTGAGGCCATTGACTCTGTTTATAATTAATACTTTTATTTTGAAATAAAACTTGCAGAAAAATGCATAACACCTACATTTATAATTTAATAAATGATTGTGAAATATATAGTTTGTAACTGCCCCTCCCAACACACCCATTACTAGTACCCAGAAGCTCCCCACTTGTATGGGGAGGGGGAAGGAAAGCAGATTTGCAGCTGGTCAGATGGGAAATAGTACAACAATTAATAAATAAAATACAAGAATAAACTGTAGTTTGTGTACTCACAACTGTGAACCTGTTTTTGCCTAACCCTGTATATTTTGGCAATCATAAGTGCATTTAACTTTTAAAATCTAATTTTTTTCTAATTGTACATATTGTTGGGAAAATTTTCTGAAGTAGCCTGAAACTGACCTCCTAAGGAGGGTGGGGCTGAGAGACCCAATAAAGAGGCTGACAGCTTCAGAATTATACAGTTTACTAAGGAAACTTATGGACAGAAGCAAAGTCTTGGGCAGCATCAAGAGTTTGGATGTCCATGCCCAAAAGGGGGCTTGATTTATGTATAGCTTTTAGGAACACAGCCAAGTGTCATCTGCTTGGTAACAGCTATGTACTCCAAGGCAGCAAGCAACTTAATGGGCTACTTATCTATGCAAAAATATTCCTTCAGGTGATTCTGGGCCCACCTTTCCTGAGGTGAACTGGAGGTCACTGAGAGCAACTGCTTCTTAAGATGACAGGTGGGTCAGATAAGTGTTACAAGCCATTGTGCTTAACACACACACATATAATCTTGTCATAGAAAATTTGGAAAACACTAAAAAATACAGAAATAAATAAAAGAAAAATAACTTTATAACCCTGCCATCTAAACATAGCCATATTAACATGCATTTCCTTCCACTGCTCTCTCCCCTTCATTCGTTAGTGTGAGTGCCAATTACATTGAATGGTGGCAGAAATTGCATTATGGGGTAATTCTTGGTTCTTGGGGTGAGTAGGTTGATTATTTTTGTAGAATAATGCTCCCTTGCAGTTGAGAAGAGAGGTTGAAGACGGGGATGTTACTGCACAGTCATGTGGGATTCTGCTGCCCACTGCCCATAAGTTCCAGAGGCAAGGTTTGGTGAAAAAGGAAAGGAGTCTTATTCAAAGGCTACACAATTTTGGAAGAATAATGTGCTTCTACCTCAAAGCCCATTTCCTTTAAAATACCCGAAGACAAATTACTCCTCCAGCCTTTGCTAGATCAGTTTAAGGCTGCACCTGAAATTTCTTCTCCTATTTAAAAATCCTGCACTTTTGGATATGAGGCTTAGCTCCTTCCTGTTCATGCTTCGATTTCTGGCGTCATCTTTCTGGAGTTGATACGCTCCAACATAGGACTTGCGGTGCACTGCCCTTTCTTCCAACCGCTGCCCACCAGCTCAGCACCTGCACCCCTGTCCCTCTGGCTCGCTGGTGTGTCCATGTGTCTGGCCAAGCAGGGCCGCGTAGTGCCAGTCGCCAGCACTGCCACCACTTCTCGTGTTGGAAGGGGTGCGGACATGCTATCAGACCGTGAGGTCTCCAGGGCCCACTGGCCCAGAAACACTTGGGTCGCTGACCCCCCACCAGGCTAGTGAGGGGAAGGAAAAAGTGACAAGTTTCTACACACCCTCTGTTTAAATCTGCCACCCCCAAATCCTATGCCAAGTGGAAGTGTCCAAATTCCCAGCCGATTTAGGGTGGCATCTACCAAGTTTAGCTGGCACAGTGTCTTTGCCCCTACTCCTGCCGCCATAATCTGGAAGCGGGTAGGAGGGTCTTTTCTCCTGTCCAAACATTTCACTAGCCTGGCACATACTCTGTGCAAACTTCCTTCTGCAGTTTTACACTGCGGTGCTGGGTTGCTGGGGCAACGCATGCTGGCTCCAGCTTGTTTACAGTTGCCTGTGGCAGCGTCCTCCTGCAGCCTTTCCCTTCTCCTGGGGGAGGCAGGCTCTTTCCTGCCACCTTGGGGTTCCCTTCCCCACCCGGGGCAGGGCAGCCTTTCGTGCTGCCTTGGGGTCTCTTTCTGCCCCCAGTGATCTAGCCAGACCCCTGTTATAGAAAGAAGCAACTACTCCGGTTGGATTAGGGCAGAAGGCTTCAATATATTTATGATTTTAGGGTGTGTACAAGACCGCATTACCTTTCAGTCTGTCTATATTTTATCTATATGTATTTACAAATATATTTATATATTTACATTTGAATATGTCTATTAGCATAGTTGAGATCATGTTATTTTTTATGATCATTTGGCTATTATTCATCAACATTCTGTCATTACCACTTCCTAATTTTCTTTAAAAATTGTGATGAAAAGATTTATTTAAAAGATTCCAAGAAGGCATTTTACTCCTTTGCATTTTTCCTTCTTTTTAGAGAGGTGCTTCTCCTGGCTCCTTTTGGGAGGCCAGTATTAGTGCTGGTGAGAATTTGTGGTGTCTCTGAACTTTTAAGATGCTGCTGTGCTGATGCATCTCCCCCACCCCACCCCACCCCTGATACCTCGTGTCTTTGCAGAGAAACCAGTGATGGCCACTCAGCCTTATAAAGCAGGGTTTAGGCGCTGAAAAAAAAAAAAAAGTTGGTGAGACAAGTTGGCCACGGATGTAATATTTGGCTACCGCCTCCCTACGTTGTTTTGTTTAAACAGTTAAACAGTTTTGTTTAAACAAAACTGGGGTCTTCTCAGGCAGAAGTTGGTCTCCCCAGCATTTTAAGAGCAGTTGAAGTGTGCGGTAGGGGAAAAGCGGGATGCCCCTTGCGTCATGGGGAACGTGCATAGCTGAGGCGGCTGCTTTTGTGGTTCTGACACGGTTTTAAAATGTCACAACTTCTGAGCTAGTTCAATAAGCCTTGGACTTCAGGAAATCAATGTTTTGTTTTGATTTCTTTGCTTTGTTTTCTCCCCGCCCCTGCTTTTGTACCTCAGGAAAGCAGTATTCTGGATATCAGGAAAATAAACCATTATATGTACAACAGGGCTAATTATTCTAATTGAAATATTCTTGACACAGCAGACTCTTAATCTCTCTACCTCACTCTGTATTCATTTAGTCTTCCTCCCTTCCTCCACCCATCTATCCAATTTTAAACACTTTTATGGGAAAAACATATACAGGACACAAAATGGCAAAGGTACAAAAGGGTCTATGGGGAAAAGTACCTCTGTCTTTGACCTTTGTTCCTCAGTCCTCCGACCTAACACATCCTTCCATTTTGAAAACGCATTTTGATTTTCCCCTTATCTACATCCCACCATACACAGCCAGAGAGACTCTGGAAAAATGACACAGTTCAATCACTGGGCAAAAGACCTCTCCCAGCATATTCAACATAATTCTATGATATGAGGTTTCTGGGGAGACTCTTCAGGGTCTTGGATCTTGTGTATGTCTACAAATATAAAAGTTAAACCAGAAATCAATAGGTAATACCCAACTATTGATTTATGACCACTGATTTTTTAAATTCATAAATTAAAAATATAACTAACACACTTTTGTTTAAAAAATGAACATAGTACAATAGGATATGTAATGAAAAGTGAGTTCATCCTGATCCCAGACCCTAGTTCTGCTCTTCTACCCCAGAAAAACCCCCATTGAGCTTCCTGTGTTTCCTTCCAGAGACCTTCCACACATGCCCACATTCACAGCATGCTTACAAAAGTAAATGGGAAGATATTTAGAAAATTCTTACTGAGGATAATTGGACTTGGAAAAGTTCACATAAGGTGAATCCACCTAAAGTTAGAACAAATATTTCACAGTAAATATTGATCTGCTTTGCGTGTGCCATGTGTTTTCTTTCTCCCTCCCTCCCTCTCTTCCTTTCTTTCTCCCTTCCTTCCTTCCTTCCTTCCTTCCTCCCTCCCTCCCTCCCTCCCTCTCTCTCTCTTTTCTTTCTTTCTTTCTTTCTTTCTTTCTTTCTTTCTTTCTTTCTTTCTTTCTTTCTTTCTTTTCTTTCTTTTCTTTCTTTTCTTTCTTTCTTTCTTCATCCTCACCTGAGGATATGCTTATTGTTTTAGAGGGAGGAGAAGGGAGGGAGACAAACATCGATGTTAGAGAGAAACATGGATTAAGAGACAAATATTTATTGGTTGCCTCTAGAATGCCTTGACTGGGGACTGAACCTGCAACCCAGGTATGTGCCCTGACCAGGAATTGAACCCATGACCTTTTGGTTTATGGGATGATGTTCCAAGCAACTGAGCCACACCAGCTAGGGCCCATGTGTTTTCTTTTCTTTTTATTTTTTTAACATTTTTAAAAAAGATTTTATTTATTTATTTTTTTGGAGAGGGAAGGGAGGGAGAAAGAGAGAGAGAGAAAAACATCAATGTGCGGTTGCTAGGGGCTGTGGCCTGCAACCCAGGCATGTGCCCTGACTGGGAATTGAACCTGTGATGCTTTGGTTCACAGCTTGCACTCAATCCACTGAGCTATGCCAACCAGGGCTTTTTTTTTACATTTTTTTTTATTGTTGTTCAAGTACAGTTGTCTCCATATTCCCCCTACCACTGCCCCCCAACCCCAGCCATCCCCACTCATTTTTTTTCTTAAAGAAAACATGTATAATCCAGAATTCTAATATTTTTATTGCCAGAATTCTAATGCCAACTTTGTATTGCTTATGGCTGAATGGAAGGTCATAGTAGTAGTTACAATAGTTACAATAGTAGTAGGTTTAATCTCTAGCCTTACTCAAGATACACAGTCTCATTGTTTTTTTGGTATTAAAATACACATAACATAAAACTTACTATTTTAACCATTAAAAGTGTAAAATTTGGTACTATTAAGTACATTTGCAATGTTGTTCACCCATCATCAGTGTCTAGTTGCAGAACTTTTTCATCACCCTCTCCCCCGGTTCCTGGTAACCACTACTCTGCTTTATGTCTATGTGGATTTGTCTATTCTGGATACTTCTTATAAGTGGAATCATACCTATGTGGCTTTTTGTGTCTGACTTCTTTTATTTAGCAATGTTTTCGGGGTTTATCCACATTGTAGCACTTTGTTCCTTTTTATGGTCAAATAATATTCCATTGTATGGAAATACCACATTTTATTTACTCATTAGCTGGTGGACATTAGGGATGTTTCTACCTTTTGGCTTTTGTGAATGAACATTCATGTATAAGTTTTTCTTTGAACATATGTTTTCAGTTCTTTTGGGTATATACCTGGGAATGGGATTGCAGTCCATATGGTAATTCTGGGTTTAACTTTTTGAGGAAACATTTAATTTTCTGAACCTCTCTGATGCTGGTCCTTTTGCTATGTACCATAATAAGGATTTTTCCTTCTATCATTAGTCTTCCAAATCAGGGAAGGTTAATTAATATCTGGATCAACTGATTAAAATTTGGTTAATAGTCAAGCTTAACATTCTGATAACTAGCATTATAACATGTTAAACTTTAAATATAGAAAACTATATAATATTGACTTTATATATCTGCTCTTAATATAGTCAATGCACTGGGCTGTCAGAGGTAAAAAAGATCTGATGCTGGAAGAAACTGACCAAACTCATACCAACAAGGCTGAAAATGAGAAACAGAATGAGCAAAGAGAAATAAAGAAGGAGGAACTGGGTTCAACCACAGAGAAAATGGAGCAAAAGGAATCCGAATCCTTGGAGAACACATCCTCCCCACAGAATCCAAATTCTTCAAGTAAGTCATGTCAGATTGCTTTGCAGACAGAGAAGTTCTGAGTCTTGCCAAATTTAAGGATTGGCTTGGCACCTTAAAAGATACTTAGCATTGACACAAAAACTAGAAGATACATTCTTGGCAAAGGAAATTGAGATATTTCTGGGAGTTGTCTTCCTCTCCACTGCAATAATGCTAGCTCACATTTATTGGGGGGTGTTTACTATGTACAGGAATGTGTTACATAAATTATTTTATATCTGTTATCTCATTTAATATTAATTTTGCATACATTACTTTATGTAATCCTCACTACAAGTTTGTGAGGTTGGTGTCAACATTATTCTCTTTTGACAGATGAGAAGACTAAAGCTCAGGGAGGCTGAATGATTTTCTCAAGGCTAAACAGTTTTTGTGTGTCAGGGCAGGGGCTGAACTAAGGTGGTTTGGCTTCAGTCTGTTTCTAAGGCACTGTACTATCTTTGAGGAGATACTTTAACTGTAAGTAGCTCTGTAGACACTCTGAATCCTTTATAGACCCACTGAGGCAGGGTGTTAATGAGGTTGAACTTCCGGCTTGCAAGCTACACATCCTGACTCTACTACTTATTATCTGCATTACTTGGTAAAACTTACTTCTCTAGACCTCAATTTCCTCATCTAAAAACTAGACATCATAACGGTACCTTCTTATAGACTTATCATGAGGATTCAATGAGATCCATGCAAAATGCTTAGCACGGTGATTTGCCCATAGTGGGAGGGCCATGGGTAAATGTGAACTATTACCATTTCTAGCCATCCACTGTGTGTCCTATATAGATAGGTGTGTTATGTACACATACTGTGACTGTCCTTCAAAATCTTCTTTGACTTGCAGGGTTGTGATACAACACCCCAATAGATTTTTAGCCTTTAAACAGAAGGTTCCTGAACATCCTCAAACACTTATTCAATAAAAGGAGATAATTAGATAGTTTGTGGCAAATTATAGTCTTTCTTGAAATAGTCACTTCAAATTTCTCTTTGGGAAAAACTTTTTAATGCTCACTACTTGCTGGGAATAAGAATTCTTAGAGTTTGACTCAGGTGTCTCTGCTGGTTACCCCCAAAATCATTCTGTAGTCTGTATGTTGATTGCACCAGCCTTATAACTGATCAGAGCAGAAGACGGAATGTCAGAAAAACAGCTGTAAGCAAACATACCCATGCAAACACCCACTCACAAACACACAGGCAAGCATGCAAATATTTGTCCATTCAGCCTTGGAATGTTCAGATCTGTCCCTCCCTAACCCCGAGTGCCGATGAAGAAAGGGGGTTCTATGGAAAGTAACCTCACAGGGTGATCTGATCATAAATTCCTAACCAGACAAGTCATGATGGGTAGTCACGTCCCAGGCCCATGACTTCTTTAATGAAAGGTTCATCTCTGCCTTAATCAAGCCCTCTCCATTGCTTCTGTGCCTATAGGTTAAGAGACCTCTGAAATGCCTCTTTTTAGACCCCTTCTAAACCGTGACCCCCCTCAAGAGAGCACATATTTTCAACCTGTAATCCAGTCCTACCTTCATGCAATCTTTCTTACATTCCCTCCTTAACCTCAAATGCATAGAAGAAACTACAAACTGTTATTCTGGGAAGCATTTTTCTGTCTGTTGAGATTTTGTTTCTGGGCATGTCCTCTGTTTAACTCAAATAGTAAATTTTTATAAAAATTCTCTACACATTTCTCTACACAATTCTCTACACATTTGGATGTTCTTATGTTGACAAGAGTTAACTTCTCTGAGTTTTCTTATCTGTATATAATGGTTAAAATTCTAGTTTCTACTTCTAAGGGTAAGTCTTTGGTATAAATTATTAACATCTTACAGTAACTGATTAACTTAAGCAGACTTTTTGAGGAGTAAATAACTTAATGTATGCAAAATATTTAGATCAGGCATATCATTTTTTAAGTGTCAGATTTTATTATTATAGGACTTTTCCTTAGACTCTTTCCTTTAGAATTAACTCATTGTTTTTAGCAGCTGGTAAATATTCCACAGTGCAGATACATCATAGTTTACTCAGGAGAAATTGTGATGTCAGTTCGATGCCCTCACATCTTGTAGTGTATTCTCTTACTGTGTTTGAGGGATGAAGTGGACGGGCTGAGAGGAGGGTGGACCAGTGTTCTGAGGTGTTTGTTGAAGAATAAAAATTATGAAGTTTTTCCAAAAGCTACACTGACCAGTGATTTTTTAATGTTGTTTAAGAGATTACTGGCTGCTCTGAGTAGTGCCTTATAGTTGGAGTTTGATATACCAAAGTGCAATTGCGTGATTATTTGTAATTTCATTTGAGTGTAGTGTAAATTTTTGTAACATCAGCATTTAAGAGATATTATTTATGTCAGCTTAACCAAGTCCTGAGAGGCTTCTCACATAACTTTTCAGCTTATTTGTTAATTTCCTCAAGCAATGCTTAATACTTACTTTGGAGTTTGCCTTTTAATGCCGCTTCTGTGATGAGCAGACATCAGATAGTCCCTATCATCTTCTGACTTCATTACAGCCAGTAAAATATGGATCCCAGCATCTGAAAACTGGAGTGTGAGACAATCTCACCTCTACTCCTTCTGTTTATGGAATAAATGGCTTCTTATAAGTACAATCAGATAGTTTTGTGTAATGTCCTGGAATAAAGACAAACAAACAAACAAACAAACAAACAGTCAAACAAAAAATCAAATGTAGCAGAAGCTGTTGGTGTGCAGTCCTGTCCTCCGGGCATCCATCTACCTTCCCAGTTTTCCAACCCTGTGGCTTCCAGTGCAGGGCTCCCTCCGGCAGGGGTCCTGGCTGGCAGCAGATGAGGTGTGAGAATGTGGTCAAGCAAAAGGAAGAAAATGCAACTGGTAATCTTACCAACTAGAGAACATATCTATTACTGATCTTTAGGTTATTTTTATATGTTAGTATACCTAAAACTAAAAGGACCATACACTACATATTTTGTGTGTTGTTTCAATTACAGTTTGTCAGAAATATGTCTCCTTTTGTGCTTTTTCCCCAAATGGAAATTCTTTAGATTTGTTTTCTCTCATAATTCTAAAGAAAGTGCAAACAGATCCTGTTTTCCTGAGATAACCATTGTCAATTTTTCTGTATATATTTTTCTTTTTTAAAAGTGTATTTTGCTGATTATGCTATTACAGTTGTCCCATTTTTTTCTCCCCTTTATTCCCCTCCGCCCTGCACCCCCCCCCCACCAGCATTCCCACCTCTTTAGTTCACGTTCATGGGTCATACATATAAGTTCTTTGGCTTCTCCGTTTCCTATACTATTCTTAACCTCCCCCTGTCTATGTTGTACCTACTATTTATGCTTCTTTTTCCCTGTACCTTTTTCCTCCATTCTCCCCCTCCCAACTCCTCACTGATAACCCTCCATGTGATCTCCATTTCTGTGATTCTGTTCCTGTTGTAGTTGTTTGCTTAGTTTGTTTTTGTTTTATTTAGATTCAGTTGCTGACAGTTGTGAGTTTGTTGTCATTTTACTGTTCATAGTTTTTGATCTTCTTCTTTGTCTTAGATAAGTCCCTTTAACATGTCATATAATAAGGGCTTGGTGATGATGAACTCCTTTAACTTGACCTTATCTGAGAAGCACTTTATCTGCCCTTCCATTCTAAATGATAGCTTTGCTGGGTAGTAGGTCCTTGCCTTTCATGACTTTGAATACTTCTTTCTAGCCCCTTCTTGCCTGCAAGATTTCTTTTGAGAAATCAGCTGACAGTCTTATATGAACTCCTTTGTAGGTAACTGTTTCCTTTTCTCTTGCCACTTTTAAGATTCTGTCCTTATCTTTAATCTTGGTTAATGTAATTATGATGTGCCTTGGTGTGTGCTTCCTTGGGACTCTGGAACTTCCTGGACATTCTAGAAGTCTATTTCCTTTGCCAGGCTGAAGAATTTCTTCTTCGTTATTTTTTCAAATAAGTTTTCAGTATCTTGCTCTTCCTCTTCTCCTTCTAGCACCCTATGATTTGGATGTTGAAATGTTTAAAGTTATCCTGGAGGTTCCTAAGCCTCTCCTCAATTTTTTGAATTCTTGTTTCCTGGTTGAATGTTTATTTCTTCCTTCTGCCCCTAATTGTTGATTTGAGTCCTGGTTTCCTTCCCTTCACTCTTGGTTCTGTGTATATTTTTCTTTATTTCACTTTGCATAGCCTTCACTTTTTCCTCAGTTTTGCAACCATACTCAATCACTTCTTGTGAGCATCCTGATTACCAGTGTTTTGAACTGTGCATCTGAGAGCTTGGCTATCTCATCACTTAGTTCTATTTTTGGAGTTTTGATCTGTTCTTTCATTTGGGCCAGATTTTTTTGCCTTGACACACCTGTGACTTTGTAAGGGGCAGAGCTTTAGGTATTTGCCAGGGCAGGGCAACCCACTTTGCTGCATTGTGGTACTATATGTGGGAGAGGGGCCTAAGAGGGAACAATGCCACTTGCTGGGCTTGGGCCCTGATTTCAGTCACTTCCTCTGCTACCCACAAGCAAATTTGGCCCTTTGGTGCTGATTCCCAGGTGGGTGGGTTTGTGTGCATTCTAGGATCCTCTGGGTCTCTCCAACAAATTCTCCTGTGAGGTGGGAGTCTCTCCCGCTGCCATAACCACCACAGATTTTTACAGCCAGAGGTTTTGAGGTGTTGTTTCCCCATGCTGGAACCCTGAATTGTGCAGTCTGTCTTACTCCCCAGTTGTTCCTCCCTGTTTATCCACACACAAATGTGAGACTGCCTGGTGTGCCAGCCACCACCTCGCCTGGTCCTCCAGCCATCACTTCGCTGTGAGTCCTCTCCTCCCCAGCTGCCCATCTCTGCCCTTCCGACTGGTCTGGATAAATGTTTCTTTAACTTCTTGGTTGTCGGACTTTCATACAGTTCAATTTTCTGGCAGTTCTGGTTATTTTTTGTTTTTAAATTTGTTGTTGTCCTTCTCTTGGTTGTGCGAGGAGGCAAAGTGTATCTACCTATACCTCCATCTTTGCTGGAAGGGTCTCTGTATATTTTTCCTGACTAGATATTTAGATAATATTTGAGATAATATTTTAAATATCAATAGAAGCATATTTTATTTATTATTCTGTAAACCTGCTTTTTCATTCACAATATTATAAACAAAAAATGAAAAGTCATACTTGTTTATTGCAGAAAAATAAGAAAAGACAGATAAACAAAAAAGGTATAAAAATTAAAAACACATCTATTACAACTATGCAGGAATGACTACTGTTAACATATAGCAGTAATTCCTTTTAGATTTAAAAAATGTTCCTTTACATAAATATTCATGTAAATAAGAAATGTAAAAATGAGATCACACTGTCTAAACTTTTTTTTTTTTAAGATTTTATTTATTTATTTTTAGAGAGGAGGAAGGGAGAAAAAAAGAGAGGGAGAGAAACATCAATGTGTGGTTGCCTCTCACACGCCCCCTAGTGGGGACCTGGTTTGCAACCCAGGCATGTGCCCTGACTGGGAATCAAACCAGTAAACCTTTGGTTCACAGGTTAGCACTCAATCCATTGAGCCACACCAGTGAAGGCTGTGTAAACCATTTTATAACCACCTGTCACTTAGCAATATGTTATGAGCCTTTTTCTGTGACTGTATATATTAAAAAATTGTTAGTCACTATATCTGGTTAGCCTTTTAACCAGATTGTTATTGCTGAAGATTTAGAATGCTTCTTGATTTTTAAAAACATTTATTAACGGTATTATGATAAAGCATCCTATAGTTAAAACCCTTGAGCACATCTATGATTATTTCCTTAAGATAAATTTCTAGTAGTAGAATTATTGGGTAAGTTTATATATTTTAATGAGTTTGGTAAATATTGCAAGATGCCTACCAGAAGAGTTTTGCCAATTTATACTTCCTCTAGTAGAGAAGGAAACTGACCTTTTATCTAATTTAAAACAAAGTTGTTTCTTAGACTTTAAAAAAAATCCTTACTATCATGGAATAAATTATTTGTGGTTCCAGAGATCCTTTACCATTGACCTTTTGTTTTTGGCAGTCATTTGAAAGTTGTTTCCAATTCTTTTGCAGGTGAATTGTCAAAATGCCCACCATTGGAGGCATCTATAAATATCTTTTTATTATTAAGCTTAAACATTTGAGATCCTCTCATCCATATAAACTAAGTCCTGTTCATAAGAATTCAGAAGTCTGCTTAAGTTAATCAGTTTCTGTAAGATATTAATAGTTCATACCAAACCATTTGAGATTTATAACCACCTTATATTTTATTTATTGCAGTGAAGTCTTATCAGCAAAGTGTTTTACTAGCTTGACCTCTTTGTTTTTACCTCTGATTTGAAAATCTTCTATTCTTTAAAGGTTTTTCAGATATGAATTATTGGCACCTTCGTTTCCGCTGGTCTGGGGATGCTCCTTCCGAACTCCTGAGGAAGTTCAGAAACTATGAAATATGAAATGTCCCTTCTCTGTCAGAGAGAGAGTGAGTGGGCAAGACCATCCCCTGTGCTGCCTCGATGCTGTCTTTGATCACATCTTTAAAATGTCATGTTTATATGTCATGTCTGGGAATCACTGAGTACTGATTGATTCCTCCATCCTTGAACTCATTGTCACAATGTATTTTTTAAATGAAGAAAATTTCAAAAGACAAGTTTCTTTTAATATTTGAATAAATTAAGGTTCTTGGGTCCAGAGTGGATTGTATTATCAGTGTTTTCCTGTTCATGTTATTTATAGAAATCCATTAAAAAATTGATCTGTGTATTTAAATATTTAATTGATAAATCATGATCTCTATTAGTGCTGGATGTATAAGAAATGTTTTCTGACTCTGGACTTAAAATGAAATGTGAAATTACTTGTCTTACCCCCATAGAATGAAATAAATACTTTTCTCAAAGTTCATAATAAATATATAATTCAACTGTATTTTGAAAATAATTTGAATAGGTATTTTACTTTAATTTTAATAGTTGTAAATTTAAAAAGTCATTTGAGCAAATATGTTGCTACTAGATTTCTTTTGTTAGGTAGCAAGTGATTAGAAATTTATTTTCTTACAGTTAGAAGGCTAGAAATCCAAGGTCAAGGTGTCTACAGGTTTGGTTTCTTCTGAGGCCTCTCCCCCTGGTTTGTAGATGGCTGCTTTCTCCCTGTGTCTTCACATGGCCCTTTTCTGTGTATGTACATCCTGGTGCTTCTACTTCTTGTAAGAACACCCATCATATTGGATAAGGGCCCTACCCTAACAGCCTCCCGTTAACTTAATCAACACTTTAAAAACATTATCTTCAAATCAGATTACATTCTGAGGTACTGGGAGTTGGGGACTTCAATATGTGAATTTTTGGGGAACACAGCTAAGTTCATAATACAGTTGAAAACTTTTTAAAAACAAATACAATCCCATATTGGTTCTCTTAATTTTATTTGAATTTTTATTGTTTTGTCAAATCTGTTTAGAGAATTATTTATATGAGTATCTTACCACTTCAGTAAAATGTGATTTGGCATTGTTACTACATCTGCAAATTTTACTTAAAAAGGAAAATAAATGCAAAAATATAACATGTTAAATTAATAAAATGAGGTTTTGGATTACAATTGCTTGTCATAATGCCTGCCTGGCCCAGGTATGCACCCTGCCCTCCCCCCCCCCAAAAAAAACCCCAAACTGGATTGAATAAGTGAATTTTTAAATCTAAGAATTGAAGTTTTAAGTTTTTCTCTTCCTGCTCCACACCAATACCCCACTCTCCCACCACCCAGATTGTCTAATTTACAGTATTGATGCCTTTTAGTGACTTGCCAATGGGAAAAACACTTCCATTCCCATGGTCCACTCTGCTTGTTACAGATGGATATCCCAGTTGTTGACAAGGCTGAATGCTTGCTCTCATTCACTTTTCTCTCTCCCATGAGCTCTGAGGGCTCCAAATAAGAAATGAGGAAGCGCCCCACTTGAATGGGGATTTGTGATGGGCCAAGCTTGTGCTAAGCACTTTGTATACTTGGTCCCATATAACTTAGTAGGAGACCTTTTATTTTTAAACACTTAAATGCTCTCTTGAATTCAAAGTTTAAAAGTCAGGGGACTGTGCTTTGATAATACAGTTGTTTTCTTTGAATAAAAAATAAAGGGAGAACTGGATAACTTCTTCAATAATTTGTTTGGATTTCCCAGTGTATTCAGAGCAACCACAGTTGCACGTATGTGTAATAGAACATTTTCAAAGCCGTTTAGTTTTGGATTTTGCCTCAACTTCATGACAGAATGAACTGATTATAACAAGATATTTTTAGATAAAGGTTATTAAGCTCTTAGCTCTAAATGCTGAAGATAATTAGTTTCTCTCAAATTTAATATTGAATGAATAAATGAAGAGCATATTTCTTGAGAACATTCTTATGTGAAAACTACTGTGCTATCGTTTGTGTAGGATAAAAAAATGCTTAAGTCGTGTTGATGTTCTCAAGTAGTTGATAATTTGGTGAAATAAGACAGGTATCTGAATTTTGTATAAAAGGAACATGTTGAATTAGCATAATTTTGTAATGTGCTTAGAACATGCCTGGCACATAGCATTATGTATACTCATTACTATTCTTACTACATACAATTTTGTGCTAAGACTTGTGATAATCAATTGACAGAATTATGGCCTCCTTCCCTCCTCAATCCCTTCCCCCCAAGTTTCCATCTCAGAGGCACTATTTCTTGCATATCTTTCTATAGCTATCCTGTGCATTACACAGATAGATGTGTTTCTGTTCTTTTCTTAATACGAATGGGAGCATCCTACTTACGCTACTGCATACCTCCCCATTTATTCAGTTAATCCTGGAGATTTTTCCATTTTTAGTACGACTACTTCTTTATTCTTTTTATCTGCCTCATGGCATTCTATTGTGTGGATGAACCATAATTTAACTTGTCCTCTATTGATGCTTTTCGAGGTTATTTATAGTTTTTTTTGTGTGTGTGTGATCATAAGTAACACTGTAGTGAATAGCTTTATACATAGTATTTCTTGTATGTGAAGTATACCTGTAGGATAAATACCTAGTACTGGAATGGATGAATGGATAAAAATATATACATATGTACTTACACATATGTATAAACATTTGATTACCAAATTCTTAAACAAATAACAGATGCAGGTTAGCAAGTTCCAGAGATCTTAGGGTCACTGGATTGGGAAACCAGAAAACAGTGCTTGTTCATCGGGATTCTCGCCTTTAGGGTTTTTTTTTTTTTTCACTCTAGGCTAGACTTTGTTGAGTGGTTCATTTTGGTATTGTGCTTGTGGAATAATTTCCCCAGCACTTCCCATACCTCGTGATACCAGGGAGTGCCCAAGATAGAAGGCAATAATAAAACCAGAGTACACTTTTTTCTGGTACTTTCTATAGAGACAGGAAGAGAACAAGGTGTTTTTTCAGTGTTATGGCTTCTTGCCCTCTGGGTGTCCTGGAGTGTTGAAATACAATTCTGAAGCAGTTTTGCTCTTTTAAGTTAAATGACAACTCAACAGAGCATTTTGGAAAACCTAGGCAGAATTCACAATTTCCTAGGTTTCCAAATAGCTTCTGGTCCCCAGTGGATAATATCCCAGCCTGTCAAAAAAAAAAAGCCCCTTGATGAACAAATTAGAAATGCAAAAATACTGCAGATATTTCTTGCAAAGAGAGAGCTGGGTAAGGGGAAGATAAGATTGTTTTCCTGCTTATGAATTTTCATATCCTCTCTGTGCCCAGATCTGATGGTGGTTACAAGAACAATCACAGCAGCAAGGGCCCATGACTAATGCAGTTATCGAAAGGGTCTTTAATTTCCTGGAGGCAAACACCATTACCCGCCATCTCCATATCATAGAGGAGAGATGCCAGGGCTACTGGGGAGTCAGTGATGAAAGAAATTATAAAACTGATGCAATTACTGAGAAAATGATTAAATGTCTCTCAATGAAAGGCTTCAATTCCTTTCAATTTCAGGTTTTGTGATATGCATCAGTGTGGCTGTGTCTTCCAGGATTATTACTTCTTGACTTTCTGTGTCATCTCACCCTCATTGTGGGAGAATATTTTGCATCAGTTTGTACATTCTCATCTTTTCTCTTTCCATCTAGGCTGTTTTAGTTTTGCTTTACCGGTTTCTTATATTAATTAGCTGCCAAGAGTGAATGTTTCCATAATGGAACCTAGGTTAGGTTTGTGGAGAACTGGATCTTTCTCTGGTCCTAACTCACTTGGGATTTAAGGAAAACTCAGTGTCTTCTGCCTGTGGCTGGAAATGAGAATCCCCCTTTCGTAGAACACAGGCTCTTGGCCCAGGAGCAGGTCCAGAGTTGGCCTGTTTAGGGCCTCCCAAGGGTCAGGACGGGTGTGGGAACTGAGGAGGAATGTGCAGTCCAGAAGCAGACGGAAAGGGTTAGTGAGAAAGGGAACGCAGAGAAAGAGGGTGGGGACTTGTGCTCTAAACAACTCTTCCTAGTAAGTTTTCATTTCTTACTGTTCTTTTTAAAAAAGGGGCAGAGATAAAAAGAGAGAGATTATAATTTAGGTATATTTATGCATATCAGCTCCAAACCTCAATTATCTTTTTACATTCATTTGAATTTGATGCCATTTTTTAAAAAAGATTTTATTTATAGAGAGGGTAAGGAGAGAGAAAGAGAGGGAGAGAAACATCAATGTGTGGTTGCCTCACACATGCCCCCAACTGGGGACCTGGCCTGCAACCCTTTGGTTTGCAGGCCAGTGATCAGTCCACTGAGCCACACCAGCCAGGGCTGGGAAGTGAACTGGCAACCCTTTGGTTTGCAGGCCAGTGATCAGTCCACTGAGCCACACCAGCCAGGGCTGACGCCATTCTTCATAGCATCCTACCTCTGAAGACAGTGGTGATTTGTCTTCAGAGTAAAGTATATTAAATATAAATAAACCATATTAAATACTTTTCAGCTTGTTAGGGCATTAGGGGGAGCTCTAAAAAAGGGTCTAATAATCATATCATCATCATCATCTCCTACCTTTAATGGTTTTCAAAGCATTTCTTTCTTTTTCTCATCTTTATTTTTTTATTGTTGTTTAGTACAGTTTTCTGCCTTTTCCCCCAACCTCTCCCCACCTCCCCAGCCCTCCCCTGTTTTCACGCCCCCTTGTTATTGTCCATATGTCCTTTATAATTGTTCCTGTAAAACCTTCACCCTTTTCCCCCATTATCCCCTCCCCTCTGTCCTCTGGTCACTGTCAGCCTGTTCTCAATTTCAATGTTTTTGGCTATACTTTGCTTGCTTGTTCATTTTGTTGATTAGGTTCCTGTTAATGGTGAGATCATATGGTATTTGTCTTTTATCACCTGGCTTATTTCACTTAGCATAATGCTTTCCAGTTCCATCCATGCTGTTGCAAAGGGTAGGAGTTCCTTCTTTCTTTCTGCTGCATAGAATTCCATTGTGTAAATGTACCATAGTTTTTTGATCCATTCATTTACTGATGTGCACATGGGTTGCTTCTAGCACTTGGCTATTGTAAATTGCACTGCTATGAACATTGGGGTGCATAGGTTCTTTTGAATTGGTGTTTCAGGGTTCTTAGGATATAATCCTAGCAGTGGAACTGCTGGGTCAGAAGGCAGTCCATTTTTAGTTTTCTGAGGAAATTTCAAAGCATTTTCTCAGAAATTTTATTTGAACTTCTCAATTAACCTCATTTGGTTGAGGAATTTATAGCCTTGTTACATTCTTAAAACAATAAAATGAAAAACATTATTATTAAAAAAATCATTGGTTATCAACCTTGAAACCACCTGGGGAACACAAAACCCCTGGTGCCTGGGTCCCACCCCAGAGGTTCTGATTTAATGCGTCTGGGTGTCCCTTCTGTGTGGAGATTTGACAACTCCAGGGTCGTTCTAATGTGCTTGTAGGGCGGAGGACCACAGTGGTGTAAACAAATAGAGGTTGTAAGTGAAATGGTTAATATCTTGATGGTTCTGTGCACATTTAAGAGACCGGACTCTTCCTTCTGTGCCACCAGTTATTTCTGGGAGTCCTCATGACCCCAGGGGTATTCCATTTGGGCTTTCAAACAGGTCCATGCTCTGCAGCCATGCTTTGCCTCTGCTGGGTTCTCCCTGGTCTTTGTCTCCAGCCCCTGAGGCCTCCTGAAGCTCCCTCTGATGCTGCTGCAAATTTTGCAGTATAGAAATTAAAAATAGTTTAATATTGAATTGGTCAATATGGAGCTGGGGAGCTTGTCCTCTAAACAAACTAACTCCTGGTGATGTCTAGGTTTCAGATTATGTAGGGCAAAAATCAGAAGACATCATGGGTTAGGGGTTCAGGGCTGTCCTGGGAGCTGATTGGTCTGAGGTGAGGTAAGGGTAAATCATTTCTCCAGGTCTTGAGGACAGACAGCTCTGAGGTCTTTATTGCCCCCTATGTCCGGTCTCATGGGGAAGTAGCCAGGGGGTCTGTCCATCTTGGGGTTCAGGAATTGAAACACAACTTATGTTATTGTTAGCCTGCCACAGGCCCAAACTGTGTGACCATTACTCAGGTCCCGGCTACTGTCTTCTGCTGCTTGAGGGGTTGCTGATTATATGGGTAAAAGACTAGGTCTGTGAGAGGTATATATATCTATATATACACACACACATGCACACACATGCATATACATACACACACATATATGATATACTTATATATACGTATACATGTACAGAGGGGGATATAATTTCTAGACCTATGATTTAAAACCAAATGTAATCAAAGTCATAAGGACCCTTGGTTTCACGAGTGGTTACAGATCCTGACTGCACGGAGCACAGACAGCGCTCTCAGACATTCCTTTTCCCCTCTTACCTCAAACTCACCTGAACTCCTTTTCTCCCCAGGCCGAGGAAATAAGAACATCTGGGTAGATGAGTGGCAAATGGTTCTGGGGGTGTTTGTGTTTGTGTTGGCGGGGCGGGGGGATGTGGCCTACCAGTAGCAACTACCTAAGGATGTTCAGTTTTAGAAATTCCATCAGTGCTCAGACAATAAAAATGTGGCACTGAAAGGATTAGAAATAGAAGCTTATCAAGGTTGTTCAGCAGACAGTAATGAAAGAGGAATGATGAGCTTTGTGATCATAGGCAAGTTTCTTGCTTCTCTGAGCCCATTTCCTCCCCTGTAAAATGAGGAAATTGTAAACTTAATTTTACCAGGAAATAAAACAAATCCAGGAAAACTGTGAATCAAAACCAGACTTTTGTGGTTTTCATCCTCTCTTATGTTCTGAATTCGAGGAATCAGAGTCTGCACAGTAAGGCAAGCACTGTCCACTGACAAACACCCATGGGCGTGGCATCCATGTTGTGATGTGAGCAGTTCAGGGGGTGGCTCCGGAGACAGGACTTGCTGCCAGCACAACCTTAGGCAATTTCAGTAACCTCCTACTGCCTCAGGTTCCTCACCAGTAAAATGGGATACTAATTACCTTGATGTAGGACACAAATATTAACTGTTTACAGTAGCAATTAGGAAAGAAAATCAGAGAATAGGACTATTTTTTTCTCAACACCTTCCCAATTCTCTAGAGTGAATGGTGCTACAGCATCCAGGCACTTACTACAAATGCAAACTATTGGAACCCACCCAGACCTACTGAATCAGAACCTGTGAGGGGTAAGGTCCAGGAATCTGTTTGGAATCTCCAGGAGATCCTTATTTATGCTAAAGTTTGAGCAGCACTGTTCTAGAATCTTGCTTGCCATACTGTGGTCCAAAGCCCAGAAGCATCAGCATCACCTGGGAACTTATCAGACATTCAGAATCTTGTGCCCTACTCTGGATTTGCTAAATTATAATCTGTATTTTAACAAGATCCCTAGGTATTTCTATGCACATTAAATCTGGAGAAATACTGCCATAGAACGGTGTCTTTATACAGTAGCCTCTAGCCATATGTGGCTACTAAAACTAAAAATAGAGACAGAGGGGATTTCCACTCAGGATGGAGGTGTCGGTAAACATGCTTCACCTTCTCGCACAACTACAGCAAAAATTACAACTAGGCTACAAAGAAAGTATCATCCAGATTTGTCAGAAAATAGAGCTGTGTGGAAGTCCTACAACCAAGGATTTAAAGAAGCCACATTCATCCAGATGGGTAGGAGGGGCAGAGACACAGAGAGGTGTGGAGAGGTGAAGAGGCACGTGGAGGCACGGAGATGCAGAGTGGTGCAGAGCCGGGCAGAATGGACAGTCCCACATTCACGTGTGGTGAATAAAAATAGAGAGGGGGACCTTGGGAGTGAGTGATCCCAGCCCTAGACTAACCCACCCAGACAAAGGTTTCAGTGCCAGGATGATAGGTGTCCATAACTTCTGGCTGTAAAAACCAGTGGGGGGTGGGGCAGTGGAAGAAACTTTAAGATTTTCAGGAGACTCTACTTAAAGCACTTGCAAAGATCTCAGGACTTATGCAGACCTACCCCCTTTGGGATTCAGCCTAATGTGGCTAGTGGTTACTGTATTAGACAGTTAGATTACAGAATATTCCCGTCATCTATAAAGGCCTATAAAAGAGTGCAGCTCAATAATAATAATAATAATAATAATAATAATAATAATAGTTTTTATTTTTTATTATTATAGCGACAGAGCATCTAGATGGAACAGATTGCCTGGGACAAGGGTGATAAACTCTAAAGTTTAAATGAGCCAGGCAGGTGAAGTAAATGAATGAAATAGGTCAATTATAAGAAAACCAAGAGCACAAGCATAATGGTAAGTGGTTGGTGACACTCAACCTCCATATTGGGCTAACAATAGAAAGTACTGGGGATGGTGGTAACCTGGGAAAAGCATCTTCAGATCCAGCCAAATGTTACCATGAGACTGCTAAGCTCAGTCTAGGCTACACCTAATTTTGTTTAAGAAGCTAGAAATCTGGCGCTGGCTGGGTAGCTCAGTTGGTTAGAACACTATCCTGATATGCCAAGGTTGTATATTTGATATTGGTCAGGGCACATACAAGAATGAACCAATGAAGGAATAAATAAGTGGAACAACAAATTGATGTTTCTCTCTCTCTCTTCTTTCCTCTCTCTCGCTCTAAAATTCAATAAATAAAAATTTAGAGAAGCTAGAAATTTGGATTTTTTTGCAATTCCTAAATTTTGGTTACTAAATCAAAATGTAAAAAAATGCTATGTTGGCCAAAGAAACATTGCTGGAGGCCTGATTTGCCTGCCCTTGGTGTTGTGATCTGAAAACCAGGCTATCCGGTTCTGCATTGCCAAGGTCAGTTGTTTGCCTTGTGTATGTCTTCCTTTCTGCTTCTATTTCATCTTTCTTTTGTTTCAATCTCATTTTGCTTTCCATTTTCTTTTTTCTCCTCCTCTATTTTTTTATTCAGTAAGCATTTATTGAATGTTCTTTTAAGTTTTTATTTTATTTTTTAACTTTTTAGTGGTTTTATTATTTTATTTTTTAACATTTTTTAAATTGTTGTTCAAGTACAGTTTTCTGCCTTTTCCCCCCACCCCTCCCTATGACCCTAACCCTCCTCACCTCCCTCCCCTGTTTCCACCCCTCCTTGTTATTGTCCATGTGTCCTTGATAATTGTTCCTGCAAACCCTTCACCCTTTCCCTCTCTAATCCCTCCCCTTATGTACCACTATGGTACGGACTCAGGATACAAAGATGAACCACCGTTAGCTCCCCATGTTCAGTGGGAGGCCCAGACAGGAGTACAGATAATGACAGTGCAATTTATGTTGTGCTGCAGTGGAGACACGTCCAAAGCCCTAGGAGTGGTAAGTAAAGGAGTAAGTCAGTTTTGAGGAGGATATCTGAGTTGAGTTTTAAAAGATGTGTAGGGTTCTCCAGGCTGAAGGGCTGGGGTAGGAGCAGGAGAGTGTATTTGTAGTGGAAAGGATAGCTTAGGGATGTGACAGAGTTTTGAAAAAAACAAAACAAAACAAAACTTCTGGGTGACTGATGTGTAAGTTACGTACAGTTATTTATCAGACTTCTTGTTCTTAAAAATCTGTTTGCTCATCACTCCCCACCACTGTTTGAGCCACTACCCCTACCCTGTGGCTCCTCTCACCACAGCCTCGTGGCTCCTAGATCCAAATCTTCCTGCACCCCGCTCCACCTCCTGATTTCTTTCACTCTCCTCACTCCTGCCTAGATTTCTCTATCCACTTAACATGCAGAGTTCCTTTGACATATTCGAAACCATCCAGTGCTCAACCAACCAGAGGGAGAATAATGATGCCGAGATTGTTAAGCCACCTCCTAGAAAGGTGGTTTAAATGTCATTAACTCTGAGGAGATTATTTGGATCCTGACACAAACAAAAGGGTTAAAAAACTGAGAAATTTATGAGCTGACTGAAAATTTGAACATTAACTAGATATTAATGATTAAGATTTTTAGGTATGATAATGGCATTGTGGTAATGTTAAAACAAGTCTTTACCTTTAGGGATGCATCAGATATTAGTAGATAAAATGACATGAAGTCTGGGATTTGCTTCAAAATATTTAGGAGGGGAGGGGAAGTGGGTGAGATACAGGTGAAACAAGGTTGGCTGTGCACTGGTGATCATTGAACCTGGGTAATAGGTACCTAAGGATTCACTATAATAGCCTATTTCTGTTTATGTTTGCATATGTATAATGTTGGAAATATTCTATGTGATTGGTTGAATTGTGTTCTTCAAGAAGATAGGTTAAAGTCTTAGCCCCCAGTACTGCTGAATATTACTTTATTTGGAAATAAGGTCTTTTCAGATAAAATCAAGTAAAAATGAGGTCTTTAGGGTAGGCTGTAATCTCATATGACTGGGGGAGATTTTTTCAGCTAATGTTTGATGAGCAAGCCAAGAATACTCAATGCATAATGAATAAATAGTTTCTTCAATAAATGATGTTGGAAAAACTGGATAACCACATGTAGAAGAATGAAACTTGATCCCTATCTTATACCACTCATAAAATTAACTCAAAATGGATTAAAGACTTAAAATAACACATGGAGCTGGAAAAACACTTAGAAAAAATATATAGGAAAAACTCTTTGATACTGGGTTTGGCAATGATTTCATTTGGCTATCAAAGGCACAAGCAACAAATGCAAAATTCATATGTGGGACTACATTAAACTAACAAGCAATGAAAGAAACAACCAACAAAATGAAAACACAACCCCTGGAACAAGAGAAAATACTTGCAAATCAACTCCTGATAAAAGTTGATATCCAAATTATATAAAGAACTCATACAACATAACAGCAAAAAACCAAATAATCCAATTATAAAATAGGCAGAGGAACTGACTAGACATTTTTTCCAAATAAGACATACAAATGACTGACAGGTGCTTGAAAAGGTGCTCCATATCGCTGATTCCCAAAAATGCAAATCCAAACCACAATGAGATATCCTCTCACAACTGTTAAAATGGCTGTCATAAAAAAGATTAAGCATGCATTGGTGAGAATGTAGAGAAAAGGGAATTCTTGTGTACTTGCACAAGAATGTAAGTTGATACAGCCACTATGGAAAATGTTATGGGGGTTCCTCAAGAACCCACTATGAATGGAGCTACCATATGATTCAGAAATCCCACTTCTGGGTCTAGATCCAAAGGAAATGAAAACAGGATCTTGAAGAAATAATTGCACTCCCATTGTTACCTGACCAAAATCAAAGCCCGATCAAATGCGAACAATAATTTGCAGCCAAGAAAGTAAGGGTCTACTATCTGAGGAAATGGAACCAAGTCACCGGTGAGCTAGTGAGTGCTCAAAGACCTGGCTCCCGAGTGGCTTCCAGGGGATGAGTTATATAAGGGAAAAATCATTAATCAGGGTGGCTAAAGGAGTTGGCCTCTGCTGACCGGCTGGGGCTGGGCAGGAGTAGTTGATCCTTGTATCAGGTTCCGATGTCAGCCATAGTGTTGTTCTGTCTGGCCATCATTGACTCCTTCTCCGGGTCAAGAGGCCTTTGTTTTGGTCTTGGCTCTGCCATTTCCTAACTCAGAGATGGTAGCCAAGCTGTTAAATACAAAAAATTTATTTTCTCCTCAGTAGAGTAGGAGGGTTGGGTTATATCACAAAGTCTTCCTTGCTCACCTTACAGCACCTGCACAAACCTGCAGCTACTGTAGTGTGGGTCACACCATCTTGTCCTTGGTTACTATCTGGCATGACCACAGGACTGTGAGCTCCTTGAGGCAGGGACTGTCTTGTTCGCTACTTGACCCTCTGGCTGAATCCCTGGCCTCACACATACTATGTGCTCAGTGAACACAGCCTGCCACAGCAACACTGTATTTGTGGTAATCTGTATAAACATATGGTAACAATTCAGAGAACTAGAGAAGAAGCCATTTGTCTGCATCTAACTGTTTTAACTCTTTACCCTGGGCCCTGCCAAGTACTGCTCTTCTGTTTCGTATTTGGGGATCAGCCTCTCTCTGAGAGTACCCCTCTCCCCACCGAGGGCTGCCACCTCATTGTGCTAACATTGGGTGTGCATTTTGTGCAGTGCCCAAAACTGTGCCAAGAACAGCTAAAGTACTTGCTCAGGGGGAGATTTTGTGTGTGTGTTAACATTTTTGTGCCTTTTATTGATGAGGCTTAAGCCTTACAACTGGGTTCAGAGAGGAAGCGAGAAAGTGACACAGAACTATGGGTGTTTAAGGACTTTTTATTCAAGGAAGACATCAGAACTGTAGACATACGTGTGAAGCCCTGAAGTCAAATGAGCCAGGGAAAGCACTTTAAACACATGTAGTAAGTTGGTTTCTGTAGGGAGTACAGAGGAGATCTTTCTTAGGAGCAATTCCATTTCTGGATAAGGAGAATTTCACAATGAGGAATTGCCATGTGAAAAATGCATAATCTGATATTTAGTAATTTTAGCAGAGTTATACATCAAAACTTTGGAATTTTGGTCAACTAGTCTTACAAAAAGCCTAGCTAATTTCTTTACAAGTTGATTTTAGGATCTTTTCTATTTTAAACTTCTTATACTTGTCTAAATAGAACTTTTGTATCATTTTTCAAAATTATCCAAAGTAGGTTCTACTTATACTAAAAACTGATGGGAAATATGTTAAGGAAATGTAAAGATTTTCCCCCAGTAGTATGTATATGCTCATTGTCCCCTAAAAAAATGTTCTTCAAATCTATCAACGCCAGTTATCATTCCTTAGATGGCCACAAGATGGCAGCCTTGGTCTAATAGAAGAAGGGTTCCTGCGAAAGCCTTTGCTAGTTGCTGGTGATGTTGCAGAAGCACTCCAGATCTGGTTGCTTCTTTACCTCCGCACCTCTACGGTGTGGTCAACCAGTACCCTTGCCCGCCACCACCATTTCATAAATAAAACCCAGAGGAGCCTGAAAAAAATCTTAACCCAGTGGAAATATCAGGGGGAACTCTTTGTAAAATACATGATCGTCTAACCGTTATGCTATACACTTGAAACTTACACCAAATAATATTGAATATAAACTGTAATTGGAAAAAAAAAATTTAACCCAGCAATTCTGCAGGTGGCTCAGGTCAGCTTGCTGATGTCAATGCTGTGTGGAAGAGAAATACTTTTGTTCACAAAGGGCCATGTTTTGTCTGAAACTTTGTGGCTAGAGGCAGGATTGATTTGGAAGCTTAGAGTATATTTTAGAATGTTAGGAAATAGAGGTTAGGAAGGTATTACAACACTGAAAATGCAAGTAAGTATCACTAAGTGATGTTACAATGAATTAAGTGACACCAGATGGGATCCTTTCAGGGTAGTAAGGACAGGCTGTTTTGTTGGCCACTGTATCCCTGCATAGAAGAAAGCTGCCATGCCCTGACTACCTTCTCCAGCCCATTCTGGCCTTATTTGCACCATTTCCTCCACAATGACACTCTTGCAGAATGGTCCCAGAAGAAGCCCTTACTGGACTACACTGTCCTCCTCCCCATTCCCAGCCTCTTTCTGCCTCTTCCTTGAATATTTTCAGTATAAACTTACTTCCTATCTCCCGGATCTATACCAGTGTTTCACAAAATGTGGTCAGGAAACACCCCTGCATCTCAATCATTACATAAAATGTAGATTCCTGGGCTTGCCGCATATCTTCTGAATCAGAATCTCCAGCAGTGAGGTTCAGGGATAGTGTTTTCAATAAGCTCTCTTAAGTGACACTTCCAATGTTTGATGACATCTGATATAAAAAGAACCTCCACAGCCTTGGAGCCTGATGGGTCAAGGAACATACTTCCTTAAGTAACCTGTCAGGTAAGGAAAGAGAGAAAAGATAATAATGACAATAATAACAACAGTAATAATGTCTAGATCATAACCGACACACATGTATCTCAGAATCAGGCAGTCAGTGCCAGCTACCTTCAGTAACTCCTGAAGCAGGTGCTGAACCATCATGTTGCCAACAAAGAATGGAAAGCACTGTGAGTTAATTACTGTCATCATCTAAGGCTGCATTTAGTTTTGCACCAGTTATTTTAAAAGCTGGAGCAGGGGAAAGAAGGATTCTAGGAGAGGGGTGGGTAAATTTTGTAATCTAATAGAATTATACACTCCCCCCAAAAATAGATATTAAGACCATAAACCCTCAGCTTGAAATTCATTAGCCTCTTTCCTTTGAGATTGCTGTCTTACCGCCATGATGCTCAATTGTTTTCAGTTAGGATTCCCCCAAGGGTCAATTTCAGCAGCAGCTTTAGGAACCAATAGCTGATACTGTAGAAAGTCAGAAATTAAACAGCAAATAGAGCTAGTAAACAAACATATGGTAAAACATAGAAACTCTAGAAGTAATCAAAAGAAAGCAAATTAAATGAAAACAAGGAGTGTACTTACCTATTAAATTAGCCAAAAAAAAAAAAAAAGTTGCAAGTGGTAACACTCAGTGTTGGCTCCGGGTTCCGTGATGCCAGCTTCCTCATGCACCACTGCAGGCACTACCATGGTACCTGCGAGTCTTTGGCAAGGCCACTTAGGAATATGTATTTAGAGCCAGCCATGAAACTGTCCATATACTTTGCTTCAATATTCCTATTCCTTTAGTCTCTACATCTTAGGGATGTGGATACTAAAGAAATACCATAAAATATGGGAAAAGCTTTTATCTCAAAGATGTACATCACACCATTATTCAATATTATTATTTAGAAAAAAAGGAAGTAGTATAAGTGCACAACACTTGCTTCATTAAATTTTTTTTTAAAAGATTTTATTTATTCATTTTTAGAGAGGGAAGGGAGAAAGAGAGAGAGAAACATCAATGTGCTGTTGCTGGGGGTCATGACCTGCAACCCAGGCATGTGCCCTGACTGGGAATTGAACCTGCGATGCCTGGTTCACAGCCCACGCTCAATCCACTGAGCTACACCAGCCAGGGCT